>JASANC010005038.1:0-13910 GCA_030248135.1 Theristus sp. LFF4_11
CAAACTAAGATATTAGCTACAATATTTTCATCTAAAATCGACGAGCACAACCACGCAACGAGAATTCAAGCATATAAAATTTCAGATCACAGGTAACAAGTGTATACAGTAACAGCTTGTTCACACTACAGGCAGCTTTTAGTGTCATATCGCGTGAATGTCCACTACACCTGACTTTATTTGAGCATTTCAGTCGACGCCATAAATCCACTTTATCACTCGAGCATTCTTCTCGACCGCCGTAACTCTGCTGGTCGCGTTTTTTGACGGCGAGCCGACTGGATTCGTCTCCGAGTCCAACGTTGACGCGCTGTTGTACTTGGACGCTGTGCATTCGTTGTTGAACGTCGACGCTGAGCCGCACGAGGTCAGACAGACTGACGGCTGCAGTCTCGTGAGCACGGACGGGTCGAGACCCATCTCATCGAAGAACCGGTCGTCACCCGATGTCTCGCTGTTGTGGCGATTTTCGTGCGTCGATTGCTGACGAATCGGCAGTGGATCCGTCAGTGGAACAGCAGCGGTGTCACTCGGGTGTTGTCGAGTGCTCTGACCATTTTGAAATGACGACGTGTGAAACACGGGACAATCGGTGGCAGACCGTTGACGTGTCAGAAATCGATTGGTGTCATTTGTGATTGACGTCAGTGGATTGAGTATTATGGCAGCAGTGTCGTTGTTCAGAGTCGTCGATGACGCTTGAATGGAAGAATAATAAGAGCAAGAAGGAGTCGCCGGACTCGACAGATGCCTCGGTTTTGGCGGCACTGGTGGCGGTGGCATTGACAGGTTCGCCAATTGACCACTGCATTGCGGCTGTTCGCCCGACCACGTTTGACGTTGGTTTCGAATGACCGCCGTCTTCACGTAGAACTGTTTCGCAGCTTCCAGTTGTTCGGCGGCCGACTTCTGCTCGTTCATTGCTTTGTTCTCCGGAAGTTGTTTTTTGGATTGATGTGACACTTTTTGATTGTCAATGACCAACTTGAGCAAAAAGAATGATTGTCCGCTTGGAAAAGGAAAACGCAACTATCTTATAAAATGTGAAACGTTGCTCTCAGTTCATCATTATTTAGCAGCCACGAATGAGATCATTATAAAACTAGTAAAAACAGTCAATTCATTTTTACACACCAATCAGAAGTTTAGTTTTTCGGTGTGTGAAACATCTGTTTTCACAAAAAGCACTACACGCACGTTTGCAGTCAGTATTTGGAAACTCACCCGGTCATATGTTTGCTTTTGTTTGTTGTTCGTGCCAGCCGTTTCCACATGTCTGCAATGTGCGCACAAACAGACGCGTCTAGTGTATCGCAGGCTTTCCAGTGTGCGTCTCTCCACGTGTCTCTTTTTTGTCAAAGCATATTTTTACTGACACACACGCCTGAGCACCATGACATGATACATGTGTGAATTTCCAGACATAAAATTGTCTGCGGAGTTGCAGTGAATTTCCATTGCACTTGTTATATTTTTTCCCGAAATCGTGCAGCACACAGAACATGTTGTGTTTATTAGTCTTCTGTTGAAAACAACAACAATATATACACATCCCGTACATCTCAAATTGCTGCCCTTAAAATAAGTTCATAATATCCATATCACACATTCCGTTGTTATCCGGTTGGACTTAGATCGAACTCCCGATTGTCCGTCATCTTGATCCAAAAGTTCGCCACCCATTTTTCACCGGCCAACACCGGACACGACCCATGGAATGAGTGGCCGTCGTTGTCGCCGAACCAAGCATCGTCATCCGACGGATTCAGGTGGTTGTACCACAGGACAGCCTTGCCGCGTCTTGCTGGTATGCGCAGATTTGCGGTGTCACAGTTGTAATGCAAGTCGATCGGGAATGATTCGCGGTATAACTGAAAAAGAAGTTGATGAATTGTAAGAAAATTAAAAAAAACGTATAAAAGACAACCGCAAGACATGTTCCATCCGTTCCACCGTCTGGGACTTTGTATCTTTGTGGTGTGACTTTGTTTTGTCTCTTACAACATGTTGTAAACTCGAGCGAACCTTGAGACTAAATTCCCATGTACCTGAGAATCAGGAAGATTCCCATCATCGGCCATTGGAAACGCCGTATCACCACCGGATGGCACGTCGTTCAGATAAAACAGAAACGTCGCCCACCGACAGGAACGGCACGATTTCGCCGTCAGCCAGCGACTACAGCACGGGTAGTCCGGAGACAGAAAGTGCGAGTCGACGTGCAAATTGTAGAAGCCACCAGTCGAGTAGTGCACAATCTGTTATTCAAATGAAATATCATGTTTGCGCAAGAGCCCATGGGCTATGACAGTACAACTGGTTACACCAAAGGCATATTGTCAGTACACACAACGACGGTTCACGCCAACGATCCCCAATGTTTCAATGCTAAACAGTTCTCTTAACCCACCAATCACAACACTTATCTACTGTTGTGCAATAGCTAAGCCATTCTTCACACAATGGTTGATTCATGTCGTGCTTTCGTATGAGTGTCTGCCTTTGTATGCTTTCAACAGGTATCATCGCCTTGAGAAACAAAACACAAGCAAATCAAATGTGTTGTATTTCTGCGGGTTTATCCGCCTGATGCCCACACAAGTATGCTGTATCGGCCATCCTCTATCTGAAACGAAACCACAACCATCATATCAACCGTGTACCTGAATATCGGACTTGTTCAGCAACGCCCTTGGCAGCTGCAGGACAGCGCCAACGCGGTTGGTCAGTTCAAGGACGATGCGTTCGTCGGAGTGCTTGTCTGGAAACAGCCACGCCACTTCGCTGTGTCGCCCTTTGATTTCTGGTCTTGCTTCACGCAGCTTGTTGATGTACGCACCGACTAGGCGAGGATGCGGAATTTTCGCTTGCAACTCGTCGAATGTGATTTTACCTGGATACGGCAGAAACGCAGGGTTGGGTTTGCGTTCAGATATGAAAATAGCAATTCCCACGACCAGTTGAAAATCACCTTCATCGTCGGTATTGATATCGAAGTGCTCATACCTGAAGGTCAAATGGGAGTGGCAATTTTGTTCATCATTCAATGTTCTAAATCATCAATATAATGAAGTTTTTCTAACGTTTTCTAACTTTCTATCTTTAAAATGAGTTTACATTTCTTGCACGTCTCTCGGCTGCAAGTACGTGTCATACGACTCCTCGACCATCAGTCTCATCTCCGACATGTCCAAGAAGCCGTCTCGATTGTAGTCGCGTACGCGAACGTGCGCATCGTCTGACGATCGTTGTGTGTCGCTGTCTTGCAGCCCCAATTGTTTCGCCAGTTCTATTAACTCCGTTGTCTCGGCGGCACTCAAGAACTCAGGGAATTCTGCCAAAGGCAAATTTTCAAATTGTTCTGTGTCTGTTTGTTGCTTTTACAAATGAAAACGTTTACCGTAGATCAACGGCTTTAAGCCTCTGGTGATGCGTTGCAATGGCTTTCCATCTGGCAGTACAACCGTCACCGTTCTGCCGGGTGTTTCACTTTTTGATGGGTGTACCTCGAGTTTTTCAATATCACCGATCTCATCAACGTATCGAAGTGTAATGACTGTATCACTATTGATGTCATTTGAATCGCAGTGCAGTCCGTCTGAGTTATCTTCGGAATTTTTTGCCATGGTGCATTGTCCAGCTGAATCAGAGTTCTCGGTGTTGTCAGCTGCATTTTCATTATTGACAACATCTGCCGTATTGCAAAAGTTTACGGATGCAAACACAAGCAGCATGATGTAGCGATGATGAATTAGAATGATGTTCATGTTGGCATCAGGCCGCAGAGACCACAGGTCGGATCTGTTGGTTTCAAGATAACGAAATGAAACCCCAAGCGCTGTGGCAAAAGTTACATGCGCTGTTCACGGGCTTCAATGTTGTCCATTGTTACCAAGGCTCGCTAATTTTATTTCCCAAATGTAAACAGTGTATTTGAGATCAGTTTACTTTTTACCCTCTCATACGTTAGCAAGAGCACCAAAAAAATAGAATCATAAAAATATAAAATTGATCCATCCTCTTTATCAAGTGACTGGCGCTAAATCGAACTCTCTGTCATCCGTCACTTTTATCCAATAGTTCGCCACCCATTTCTCGCCGCTCTCCACTGGACAAGCACCGTGGTAGGAATACGGATCTTCGTTGCCGAGCCATATGTCAATCAGCTGATCATCCACTGGTTGGACGTGGTTGAACCTGTTGTCGACCTTTTTTTAACAAAACTCACTGATGACAACAGGAAAACTAATGCTGTTTAGTGTTTACCACAAGATTGCCTTGCCACGCTCCGCTTTTATCTTCAAGTTGCCAGTCGCGCACGTCTCCCGCAGGTTCCACAATGCCGATTGTTTGAATGTCTAAAACAAATCAGTTACAATTGCTGCTTAGTCAAAGGTTATCAAACCGATCAAAACGATGTATTGTGAATTTATTCAAACGTGTCCGGACAAAAATGACGTCATTTGCTTTAAAAACGCTCGTTTGTCAAAGTACGGGCGCTAAAATGTCAGTTTGGTGTGACTGATTCGACATTCACCATTTGTGTACGGGAAGAAATCGGCTAAACGGAAAGTCTGGTTTGCTATGAACGGCAAGCGCATGTTTGGCGGCACATGACGTCATTTCAGTGGGACACGTTTGAAAAAATAGATCATACCTCTTCATCTAACGTGGCATTGTCGGCCACTGGAAACACGGTGTCTCCGCCTCGTTCAACGTCGTTCAAATAGAACAACAACGTCGCCCAGCGGCAGCTTCTGCAGCGTGCGCGTTGCGCAAATCGAGTGCAACAGGGCACTTCGCGCATGACGAGCGACGAGTCGCGGTGCACTTTGTAGAAGCCGTCGGCCGCGTAATGCACAATCTGCGTGTCAATTCAGTCGTGTTTTCAAGAGCAAAAGTTATTTTGTTGTCAATTTGATAAAGTTTCTCAAATACCCTCAACGCACGCACCTGTATGTCCGATTTATTGACCACTGATTGTGGCAATTGAAGAAGATTTGTCACCCGTTCATTAATTGCTTTAACAATTTCATTATCCTGGCTGATTTTATTTGGAAACAGCCAAGCCACTTCACTGTGACGCCCCTTCTTCTCTGTATTTTCGTCCCGCATTTTCATAATGTAATCCACCAGAGGCTGTGGATTGGGCATGCTGTCTTGCATTTGTGCAATTTCAATATTGTCTGTAAAAGATTTTTGGTTTCCTTTTTGCTTTAAACAGCAAAAAAAACAAACGAAGTGGCATACCATGGTCATCCGTTTTTATTTGAAGCTGATCGTACCTGGGAAAACGGTAAACCTTTTATCAAATGTTGCAGAGTTTTATTTCTGGCCTGAGAGAAAAAGTCCTTTCGTCTCCAGCTCTAATTTTTTGCTGAACCTGATTCAGGCAACCAATCAGCTCAGCTCAGCTCATCCACCATTTCTCGAGCCGATTCCGACTTCACTGAAAAAAATCATCGATTTAATCCATCTTTTTTATTCCGATCCCACCCAGACCCACCCACATCCCATCTGTCTTTTGATCAATGCAAGAAGTTCATGTCGCCCGGCGCGCCCAATCCCCGAATTTTTTTGCGAACAGCAACGGCGGCGTTGTTACGTGAGCACAAAATGTAGGATACACACGGACACAAACGCAAGCTGACAAGACACGGACTCATGCATCGAGACAAGACGTGCAACAAGACAGCAATCGCTCACATGTCGCGCACGTCGTTCTCGTCCAAGTAAACGTCGAACGTCCTCTGCAGGGTAAGCTGCATTTCGACGACGCTCAGCAGCGCGTCGCCGTTGACGTCGCTCAGCAGGATGCCTCGGCGTGCTGAATCGACTCTGGACGTGGATGCATCGTACATGCCTTGCGCGTTTGCCAGCGTCACCAGCGTCGTCGTTTCCTCGTCGGTGAGAAAATTCGGGAACTCTAAACAGCACATGAAATTATTGTGCAATTTTTGTTTCGTGTTCAATATAATGTCCCGTCCCGAACTCCCGACCCAGCTTGGTGGAAAATTTTTTCCCTCTCCTCTGGCAGATTACCGTAGAGCAGCGGTCGCAGGCTGCGTAGCGTGCGTTGCCGTTTGCTGCCATCTGGGAAAACGACCGTTGCACAATTGCCGATTTCTTCCGATGTTGCGTCTGGTGGATTCAGTTGGTGAAAGTTGTTGCCTGTTTCATCCGGTTTTTCAAGAATAATAATTTGTTCGCACAGTGCGGAATTCTGATTGTTGTCATTCGTCGTTGTCTTTTCTGTGGTGCTGGAGCACGCGAATTTATCAGAGTTCGATTCTGGCCTTGTGCAAAAGTCCTTGTTGTCGTCCTTTTTGGTCTTTTCTCGGTTGCGTTCGTTTGATTGTGTGTCATCGTCATTTCCGTAAGATTGTGAGAACCAGTACACAGCCAAAATTAGAATGAGTGCAATAGCAGTTCCACGCCAGTCAGAACTGGTGTTCATTTTGATGATTCCAACAAAAATAAAAAAACGATGACTAGGTTCAAATGAGCTTCGGCTGGAGCAAAAATGAACAGCCGTGTAACGTGGACGTTTGTGACGAAATCTGGGAATAAAGTGGGCGTAACTGGACAGTTCAGTCGAACGACTGCTGTGCCACAAAGCAAGACTAGTTACAAAACGTACAAGTAAATTAAGACCAGTTAACAAACGTAGATGAGTTAAGATTAGGTGAGAAAAAACGCAAATGAGTTACGTTTTTTGAGTGAGACCAGTAAAAATGTTAATAAATCTCCAAATATGATCATCTGCTAAAACACTGTCGTTCCGTAAAATGATGCACGTTATCATTGCTTTGATCGGTTGAGCAAAGTCAGAAATCAGTATAAAGGGAGATAAAAAAATAATGCAAAACCCATGTGATGAATGATAGGTGATCAATTGCAAGTCAGAGACACGAGAGCAGAAATTTTTTTATGAAACTGAGAAGTCAATTTATAGCAAAATCGATTGGCAAAACAGCTATACTTGATTCCACAAGACAAGCAGCCCACATGAATGTGTGTTTGGTCAAAATGAGCATAATGGAGTTCTTTGAAAAAATAATTTACACATTGGCCGGAGAATTACGCTTTAAACAACGACGTGTTTGTTCAAACAAGAAACGTCGTATTCGGATTCGGTTCCATGAACCGTTTGTTCGTGTTGTTAGTGGAAAAATAAGTCGGTTTTTGTGTTTGTGCAAAAACGAGCAGTCCACGCCTTTACATTTTGTTTGTTTGAAAAGGTTTCCAGTTTTTCCAATGCATTATTTACAGTTTTTGTCCGACAACGTTTGTCAGTGTTGTGTTGCTGACGCCCTTTTTCTGCATTTGGCATGCGCACTTGACATTGTTCAGTTCATAATTTCGAAACTGGTATGCGCATGTTCAGTTCACCACTGTTCATTCAGGAAATTGCCAAAAAAACTGTTCTGAGGAGACGACAAAATAAGCATTGCCCACTTTTATCTTTTGACAGTTTATATATATTTCTTCAGTTCAGACAGATGCAGATTTCAGTAAATGATTAAAAAACTCACAGGTTAAGAAACGCCAGCGTGACGTGACCGACCGTGCCTCATTCCCAATCGGAATTCTTCCCTCTTCCAGAGTGGTGATAAAAGCGGAACTTTTTGTTCAATTTGCAAAAATATTCACCACAAACCACCAGCCAACAAACATGTATTGTATCAGTTTCTATAGATTGTGCCGTGTCTCGTGTCCAAGTGTGTGTCACGGGCACCTCACATGTTTTCGTTCACACACGGTCTGAAATACAATGTGTATGTTCACTGGGTGCGTGGTCAACTCCGGCCCACGCATTTCCGGCCCACGCATTAGCGTCCCGACATTTCCGGCCCACCCATTACCGGCCCACCCATTACCGTCCCACCCATTACCGGCCCGACATTTCCGGCCCACTCATTTCCGGCCCACTTATTTCCGGCCCGCCCATTACCGGCCCAGCCCAATAATCAGTTCTTCCTTCGCTGTATTTCGCCACGGACAACGAAAATAAACTGAAACTGCACTCTAAACTGTACTACCTGCTCACCGACATGCTTTTAACAAAAATATTTAAATTTTTCATTTCGGTTTTAGTTTTCATTTCGCTCCGATTTGTTCCTGACATTGGAAAAATGTCTCAGTTTAAATTTCGTCGATGAATCAGTTGTGTTTTTATTTATTGCTTTGTTCCGATTGATCAATTTTGATGACAACAACACATGGGTCGACAAAAATAAGAGCTTTCGAACCGCGCTGACGCGCTGAGTTCGAATTTTGCATTGAACACAGAGACAAATTCAATCATTTTAATCCTTAAAACTTTAGCAAAAACTTTTATGAAAATTGCCCCTCTAACCAAATTTGGACATGTGGATCAGTGGATCCACAACCAGGTCGTGTTTCCTAATCCTAATCATTCCTAATCCAATGAAATATAGCAGTGGGTGGTAGTTGAAGTCACTGAAGCGAATTATTGGGCTGGGCCGGTAATGGGTGGGCCGGAAATGCGTGGGCCGGAAATGCGTGGGACGCAAATGAACGGGGCCGGTAATGGGTGGGCCGGAAATGAGTGGGCCGGAAATGAGTGGGCCGGAAATGTTGGGCCGGAAATGCGTGGGCCGGAAATAACGGGACGCAAATGAACGCACGCCATGTTCACTGTCACCGAGTCAGCCCGCATGTTAGGCTTGGCTTGCTGAGCTGTGTGTGGTGCGAGCGACAGACAAAAACACAGAAACGCTATACTTTGAATGTTTCCATGCCTTCCGCTGCAATGCACCAGCAACTAGATCTGTACAATTTACAATGTGTTTTTTTGTCAGTCGCAGCGCAGATACACAAACACACCTGTTCAGTTCTGGACGGAAAATCTGAAATGAGGCACAATCTTCTGAGCCGTGCCGTTTCAAACACACAATTATCAATTTCAGGCATGAGACAGTTTGAGTTTTCTCTGCTAAGGAAAACAGCAACTCAACGTTTTGACCTGTTTTTCCTCGTTTCAGTGCCTTTGTATGTTGATGCGCAGAATCTAAAAAACGACAAAAGAAACAGCAAGCAGCAACTTGTCTCTGTTCCAGAATTCACATGCAACGAATCAACCAATTATTCAATTGAAAGTTGGTTTACTGGCGTCTCGATTCGGCTCCTCGCTCCGGCGACGACGTTGGCCGAACGGGCCAAACTTGCACGCGGTTTTCACGATGTCGACGGCGTATTTGGTGCACAGCTTCTACGGGCTGACGGTCGCCTGTGGCCTCCTGTATTTCTACACTCGCGCCAAACTGCTCACCAGTGATGATCCGAATTTCGTGCACTTTCAGCGAACCTATTTGAGCATTTACCTACTCGCAACTGGTGGGTTTTGTTGTGTAAAACGCATGCAATTTGTTCATTCTGGTATTTTAGTTCGACGTGCTGATTGGCGGCATCGAGATCAGATCGAAGAGCTGATTGGTCGGACCAATTGGTTGAACCAACCAGCACCAATTCAAAACCCCAATGTACATTAATCGAGTATTTTGAAAGATCCAAACAGCGAACCGCTTTCGCCACCTGTCAAATTGTGTATCTTCAGCTGGCGACTGGCTACAGGGTCCGCACGTGTACGCGCTGTACGACAGCTATGGAATGACGAAGCATCAGATCGAGATACTGTTCATCGCCGGCTTCGGCTCGAGCATGCTCTTTGGGACGTTCATTGGATCGGTCGCTGATAAATTGTAAATCGTTTTGTGTTTAGCTGATGTCTGCAGCATCATGTTCATGTTCGTTCGATGGTGCGTGGTGAACCTTGGTGACCGGTGAGTCTGCCGCATCTGGCGCAGCATGGTGCTGGTTTATCGCAAATCGTTTCATGATATCTAGCTGCTAAGCACCAGTTGCGGCAGCTAGCTACCGCGCCACGGTTCACCCAGTTGGGTGTGATGATCTGTAGAGTTCATCACTTGCCTTCGTTTCTGGTGGCCGAAAATTCAAAATTTTGTTCCCTGCTGCAATGTCATTTGAAGTGTGCCCGTCAAATTGGTAGAATGAAATTCCACTTGTTAATTGGCTGCAATAATAAAGTGTTTCTGAACTCGTGTGTGCTGTGCAAACCCATGCTGACAAACAAAAGTATGCGCAAAATTTCCAAAAAAACCAATCACTCTCAATTTCAGCGGTCGAAAATTGAACTGTTTCGTTTATGGCGTTCTGTACGCAGCGGCGTGCGTCACGAAACACTTTGCCGATTTCAACATTCTGTTGCTCGGTCGACTGTTTGGAGGCATGGCCACCTCCATCTTGTACAGCGCCTTCGAATCGTGGCTCGTCTTCGAGCACACAACGGTACGGCACGCGCTATTGTCTTTCAAGCGTCTGTTTTGTTTCGAGTCCGTCGAAAACAAAAAAAAACATTATCTGGGAAGAGGTCTAAAATAATTTTAGCTGGCATTGAAATTCGTACCTTTTTGGCAGCTGTTCTGCTTTTGTTATCGCTGAACAGTTGTTCAAGGTCGTAAGGTCAATCGTGTTGAATGTCGAATAGTAAAAACACCCCAAATTTCGTTGTTTGCCAATTGCAGCGTGGTTTCGGTGACGATTTGTTGAATACGATCTTCTCGCACGCAACACTCGGCAATTCGTTGGTGGCGATTGTCGCCGGTGTCGTTGCGCAGTTTGCTGCCGACATGTTCGGATACGTGTACGTTCGTGGCGAAGGCGAAAAGAGGGGGAGGGGGGCTTGAGGAGTTCATAATTTGTTTTGCATACAGCATGTTTGTTTAAACCAGTCAAAACCAGCCACCTTTGTTGAAATCACTTTTTTTGCAGAATGCGGAGCTCGCGGAAAATTATGTGCACTAATGCCAATATATTGAGAATCTCAGGACTTCTGCTGTTTCACAGCTTTTGTCGAAATTCCGTGATTGATATTCAACCAATCCTGGTAAACCACAGCGAAGGTTTTTTGTTTTACAATGTCAGCGCCCCATTTGACTGTGCCATCATTGTGCTGGTCGCCATGTGTGGCCTGATGACGTTCACGTGGCGCGAGAACTACGGCGACCAAAAGGCGCACATCTCAAAGTCGTTTGTCGACGCGTGGAAGTCCATCACGCACGGTCAGTCCCCACTGGTCCGAACGGTTTTTCTTCTTCAGTGTTGTCCTGAATCACAGCAGCGTATGAGCACTTGTTGCTCAGCGGACATGCCCGTGGGGTTCACGGAGACATCCCTCACTCACCACATCCCTAACGTTCCATTCAATCTGGCATGGCCGCCGCACTCTTTGGTACCTTCGTTCTTCAAATTTCAACACTGAACTCGCTGACCAACTGAATGAGACTTTGGCGCTGAGAGCACAAGTAGCGCCCGTCGATGCGCAGCAATATAGCACCGATCTAGCCGCGGACAACGACGCAGCTCCCGCACAGTGTCCACACCCGACCGAGACCGCTAGATCGGCCAAATTGCGTCACTGCCTTTCCCACCTGTTGCGCGATAAACAACTCGATCCAGCCGATTGCTTCCTTGCACAGATCGCAAAGTGCTGTGCCTCGGCCTGATCCAGTCGCTGTTCGAGGGCAGCATGTACACGTTCGTGCTCGAGTGGACGCCCGTGCTGACGGCCGCCGGGCGCAGCGCCTCCGCCCGCATCCCGCACGGCTACATCTTCGCGAGCTTCATGGTCTCGATCATGATCGGCTCGTCGCTGTTCAAGTTGCTCTCGAAGTGGACGCGCCCAGAGTCGTTCATGCGGTGCGTGTGAATGCGACACGTTTGGCGTGCGTTTTTGTGTTTCCGTTATGGGTTTTTGCCACTCTAGTGCGGTGTACGCCCCGCACAAGACGGAACGAAAACGAAACGGAATAATCGAAAATTTAACCGGACGAGTCTAGAGATACAGTTGCCAGTAAACGCTCATGACTGCCACGCGATGGAGTCTTGTTTTCATGATACGAAACGTAACTCTCCTAACATGTCTCAAATAGTAATGGTGTTTTTCAGTGTGATTCTGAGAAAATATCACGATTTTCGATTTTCTGACGCACTGACAGAACTGAACTCGTCCCACCACATAAATCCATTGTTTTCCCCCTAAACTTCAGTTTCGTGCTGTTGGTCGCTGCCGTGACGCTGATGCTGCCGATCGTGGTGCCCGACAATCAGCCGGTGCTGTTCAGCGGCTTCATCGTGTTCGAGGTGTGCGTCGGGCTGTTCTGGCCGGCGATGGGCTACATGCGCGGCATCTACGTTCCCGAGTCTGGTGCGATCACAAAAATCGTTGACTTTTAGTCGTTTCGCTTCACCTGTTCCGTTTTGTTACCACCCATTCAAGTGCTGGAAAACTGCATGGCAACAGAATCTTAGGCCAAGTTCGTATACTGTTCCAGTTAGTCCCGTTCCCGTGCGGTAGATCGCACTCTGCTTGTCCAATCACAGCTCCATCGCGGTACACCACCGTTTGATCGGTTTTTGAAGTGATCTTCCAGTTTATAAAATTACGTCTGGAGAACTATCCTGTGACACTGGTGTACAGTTTGTTTTCTGCATGAAGTAATTTCCAGTCAATCAACTTTCAATGTTTTTTTACTGTTCCATGCAGCACGCGCTACGATCATGAACTTTTTCCGCGTGCCGCTGAACATGATCGTCGTCTTCATTCTGCTGCAAGATCTGCCGGTGAAGACGATTTTCCAGTGTTGCGTCGCATTCATGCTGTTCTCGGCTGTCTGTCAACATTGGCTATGCATGTAAGCAGAACAGTGTTTTTAACAGCAGTGATGTTGTCGAAGTTAGCTAGCTGAGTTTGTAAGCTGTACGGAATTGTTGACAACGGAATATGTAATCAGTGAATCTGTAATCTTCCTTATGCTCAGCGAATGAATCACAATACTGTTCAGATTAATTGCGCGAAACCGAGAACGGACAATCCTTGCATCCGCAGCGCCCGCACCAGCTGTGATCTGAATAGTTACTCAGATACTCATTGTCCCGTGCCATGTGCTGATCAACTGATTGGTGACCTAAATATAAACTAACTCCAGCTTAAGACAGCTTCTGTGATGTCCGGTTACAACTTACTAACCCGCACTAAAATATTCCAGTTTGGCCGCCAGTGCCAACTACAAATCGAACGGTCTTGGTGGCGGTGGCGTGGCGTTGAGTGGCGGTGCAAAGTCGAACGGCGACACAAAGCAGCCAATGGAGCGCTCGCAGGAGTTGCTGTCTGTAACGACTGACTCTGCCGATTCAGATGAGCTGTCTCGTAAAACGCCGCTTTCGGATGAGAAACCGTTGATTTGACTGAATACAGTGGCGAATTTTCGAACTGCAGCAGGTCATTTTTGTTGTGCTCTTGACCTTGAGATCAATCAAATCTTGTGAAGGCCTTACCAGTTGTCAAAGAAGTTCAAGTTGTCGAAAACATTTTGGTCGAAGTGTTATGTGTTTCGTTCAGTATATCAACCGTTTTGTGTCAATCGAGCTTTGGCTAGTAATAATATTTTTGTGTTTGGTGTTGCTTTTGCTTCTGTCTATGGTTGTTTGTTATTCTTGTTTTTTTGTGGGTTTACGGTTGTCTTTGTGTTTTGTTGCTCCTTCTTGATGTGAACTGTCCGTCACGTCTTATCAATTCAGTGCCTTCATTTGTCTTAATGCTGCTGTGATTTTAAGAAGGATTAACTTGAATGTTTTTGTAGATTTTTTATTTTGGTGAGATATTCTGGCTTTCTGCCTTCTGGTGAAATCATTACCACAATGCCGATTTTGAAAATGGTCACCGTTTTTCTTTGGTCAGTCGCTCGTTTTATGAACATTCCTCCGTTTTCTGCTGTGTGTTCTGTCATTCCAAATTTCCAAAGAATGTTTCGGTTTTGTTATTTTGTGGCATGCCATTTTTTGCAATTTTGTAAACTCAAGTGATT
>JASANC010005039.1:0-38626 GCA_030248135.1 Theristus sp. LFF4_11
CATAGCTGAAAAAAAAATACAAAGGGAAAGAAGTAACACTGTTTTCAGAATAGGTTTTTCGTGTCTACAGCGTATGAAAAGTAGTCGGATAAAATTTTTTTCGCGGCTCCAAGCACAACTTTGGGTGTTCGTTTCGTGTGCACAGTGCCAAGTTTGTGGCTTATACTATGCTCGCCGGTCGCAGCGAGCAAATTTGAAAAAAGCGCGCGAGGGGATAACGGCTCATATTATGCGTGATGCGCTGTCCGCTCGCTGGCGCTCGCTCGCGCATCCGCATGATTAGATTTTTTTGAAACCTCGACTAGGATTCGAACCAGAGACGTGGGTTCGAGGTTTCGAAAACATTTTTCGAACGCCTGCATCTCTTTACACGCAACGAAAAAAGGCGTGTCCGACGGCAGGAAAACCAAAAAATTCAAAATTTTGATCTTCTCAAAATCCCACCTTCGTTTTATAAAATCAGACTTGCTTATGAGGCCTTTTTTGGTCTACTTTTTGCTGCGGAAACCGCTGGAGACGCAAAGAAAGCAAAATAGGGGTTCATTGATTGATTGTCATATTATTCATTCGATTGTTGTAGCAAAGAAATCAAGTTTCGCGGATATGGGGATGCTTGATTGATTGATCAGGCATAACAAGGAAAACAAGTTTCCCAAACCAGCAAAGCTAGGCATACAGAGAAAATCTTAATGTTACTTCAGTAAAAACAATCAAACATCGGTTGTGGTGACGTTGTCTGTTGACTGAGCAAGTGCGTCCGGCACCAACTGCAGCCATTCATGGCATTCCAGATTGTAGTAATCGATGCGAACTCGCAGAACATTCATAGTCAGCTCGATCTTAGACGCCTTGTAGGCGAGCTTCTTTCTCAAGGCCACGTACTGTAGATGCGGTGGCAATCCGCTGGATTCTCAATTCGTTCCGGCTTTATATGCTGTGGTCGAACCATTCCTGTGGGCACGGACATTTCCCAAACGGACATATCCCAAACGGACATTTCCGTCGCGGACATTTCCCGCGGTGATCATTTCCCGCGGCAAACAATTCCGCGCGGACTTTTCCTGCCGCACTAATTCATGATTGCCGTTCGTAAAATTTGTACGGTGTATATTTGTTTTCAATAAAAAGGAACAAAGTGTAATTCGCGCAAGTTGACTGATGTTACTTGACAAACGAAAAATGGCAACGATTGAATCACAACAATTTTTTATTCCCCACAATCATTACAACCATTTTTATTCCTAATCATGGTTCCCCTTTTATTCCGAATCATGAGATAGTGCGGCGGGAAATGTCTGCCGCGGGAAATGTTCACCGTTAGAAATGTCTGCGCCGGAAATGTACGTTTGGAAAATGTCCGTTGTGTTCTTGGTCAGAAGATTGTTTTTGATCATTTAAACGCGAACGACTGAAGCAGCTCAAAATCAAAATGCAATGCATTTTTAGCACGGTTCAAAAAGCCAAAATCGAGCAAAATCCACTAAAAAATAAAAATTGTATTTATCAGCTAACCGTGCCGCAGGCACGGGTCAATTGGCTAGTACAGTCAAATTCTGTAACATATCGAACCAGCTGATTTGGTGGGTGCGGTCACGTGTGTGATGCATGGCTGATTCTATGCAAGCTGAACTCCGTTTGCATTTGAACCTGCGATCGCCGACGAACGACTCGTTACACCGGCAGACGGCCTCCGCAAACACATGTGGCACTCTGCAAACTATGCTGCATTCATGAAGCAGCATTTGATGACCGCGCAGCTAGGTTTTAACACAGTTACGCTTCACTACTGCTTCATGACTGCCGCTTTATTGTCGAACGTATATTGAGCACGCACCCATTAGACGCTTCGCCGTGTGCTGACGTTTTCACGGGTTTGGTTCGGCTGTGTGGGTTTTCCTTAGGGCGTTAATTAATTATTAATTAATTAATTCCTTAATTATTTTCTTTAAAACCGTATAGGTTTTGTTGTAGGCGAAGCCCACGGACCAGATTTGAATTGTAATTTTATTGCACATCAGTCAGTCAGTTTTATTCTGCAGTGCACGGCATAATACCAGAGAAGTGTAAAACACCATATGGCAAAATCTTAAACTCAACCTTCAGATCCCATGGATTTTTATAACGACATACTGTGCAAAAGTTAGCGTATGCAACGTGTGAAGAAAAACCAGTTAATTGTATCAACCAATTAATACAGTATTTTAAAATCAATACTGCATAAAACCCAACTTTAGAAAAGTTTAAAATTAAAACAGCAATCACCATGCTTTCCGGAGCAGTATGTAGCCTAACAACAACATTATCTAAAAATGCGGAAGACGCATATAAAAGGAGGAATATCGCCGTCGCCTTTCATTAATCTTCAATTGCGTCGTCTTCGCACAGACAGTTGTACGGTTGGCAGACAGTTTTCACTTGGAACAGCGTAATCTCTGAGAAACGTACTTATAATTTTGTTTTAAAGGATTTACAGCATGGCCGAATAAATGAGGCAGTCCATCAAGGCGGGATTAGTCGCTGACTAGGAGTTGTCTTTTTCAAAAATGCCAACATAATTTCCAATCATGTGTGCAAGGGAGAAAGAATGAACAGAATAATACGGATAATCCATTAGTTTAAAAAAACGCGTCAAATTTGGCATACAATTTGGTTTCTGAACTTCTTTTTCTTTCATTCAAAATTCGCGCGCTCCTTGCACCCTGAAAAAAACTGCCATGTTTAATCGGCTATACTGTACTGATTGATTGACACATATTTTGATTGATTGATTGGTTAGTTACTTGACTGATTGATTGATTGATTGATTGACTGATTGATTAATTGGTTGATTGATTGATTGGTTGACAAACCTTTATTATCAACGCGGCCATCTTTGTTTTTGTCAACCCAATTGTATTTATGTGTCACTTCATCGAGAGTTAGATTCCTGTCATCCGGGCTCACCAGTCGCACCAAATTAAAAAACTCTCTCACGGTTTCATTAAAGTTTCGGATGAAATTATTGTCGACAGGGTGTGTGGCGCTTAGCATTTCGTGGAACTCATCAAAGTTGTAGTTGTCTGAAAGCTGATTGTGCAACCGTAACAACCACACACAGGCTACTATGGACAGACGAAATTGTAAATATTTTGCGAATAATCGGAAGAAACGATTTTTTCCAAACACCGTTTCGAAATCGTCAAAATCAAACCCATTCGTATTTCCAATACAATTCTCAGATTGTATTTCAACACAATGACTATAGATGTGGAACTGTTCGGCCTGGGGTAATTCTATTCAGAAATTTTGAAAATCAGGTCAATTTTTTGTTTCGACTTTTTTGGGCAAAATTTGGACATTTTTTTAAATTTCGAAGAATTTTTCCTGATTTCAAGTGTTGATGCGCGGACAGCGCACTTTTCTCCAGTATCGATATTTGATAACGAATCCGTACAATAGCGTTCAACTCCGCTGCACTCAGAATCCCATCGTCGTCAGCGTCAAACATACGGAAACGTTTTCGACTATCTGCGTTTATAGTTGTTGTGTGTTTTTTCACCAAAATATTGTGGATTTATTAAAACGCGTCCGGACTAGAATGATGTCATTTGCTTTGAAAACGCCCGTTTGTCAAAGTCCAGGCACTAAAATGTCAGTTTGGTGTGACTGATTCGACATTCACCATTTGTTTACGGGAAGAAATCGGCTAAACGGAAACTCTGGTTTGCTGTGAACGGCAAGCGCATGTTTTGCGGCACATGACGTCATTTCAGTGGAACACGTTTGAAAAAATAGGTCATACAATGTACCTGTATGTCACTAAAAATGACGAAAAACCGTCACAACAGATTTCCAGTCAAACTCTGTGAAACACACATAAAATTTCTGGCATCTGAATCTGGCAAGTTGGTTGGCTAGCAGCCCATCTGTACAATATATCCAATTGGCTTATGCACGCATTCTGGGCAGCACAACGAACTCAAAGTGTATGTTGCAGGAGATGTCACTTTCGAGTCAATCACCGCGTGCCCAATTCAGAAGCCCCAAAATCAGCTGACGACCAATAATTTACAGTTGGATTGCATTTTTTAAACGGATTTCATTTACCGTCCGTCAGATCGCAATTTGGGTTCTCCATGCAGCACTTCGCAATGGCTTCTTCCTGATCGCAACAAACCGAAGCGAGCATGAGTACAATTGTAACCAAACCAAAGTGCCTGTTCATTTTGCTGAAAAAATAAAATAATAACTATTGTGGATTTATTCAAACGTGTCCGGACTAAAACGACGTCATTTGCTTTAAAAGCGTCCGTTTGTCAAAGTACAGGCACTAAAATGTCAGTTTGGTGTGACTGATTCGACATTCACCATTTGTTTACAGTAAGAAATCGGCTAAACGGAAAGTCTGGTTTGCTGTGAGCGACAAGCGCATGTTTGGCGGCACATGACGTCATTTCCAGTGGTACACGTTTAAAAAAATATGTCATACATATGTTACAATTTTCATGGGAAACTGAGCATACGTATTTACGGCAATACATCTAAGCAATATACAGCTGGTTTGTTCAGTTGATCAAAACCATCAAAGTCTATTACAGATTGAATCTTGCTTTGTTGTTAACGGTATGAAAATATAGAGTAGAGAGAAACACAATTTTTTCAACCAAACTGAACACAATTCAGGTGGTTTTGACTGCAAAAGAAATCAGCCAGCTTACTTGACCTGAATGCACCGCGCAATTACAGTCAAGACGACAAGAGGAGTTTACAGTTTACACAAAACAGAAAGACAATAACTGGATCCAATTAAAAGGCCTGAAGTGATGCCGCTATTCAGTCAGAATGTGATTGTGCGTTTTCATGTTTCCGACGAATCCATAAATACTGCAGTAAAAATAAACAAAAACAATATCCCAACCCACGCCGAATTTGGTCCATCTGTTTTGTTTTTTTTTCTTGACTATTTTGCTGTTGAACTAAAAATTTGAACTACAGCAATCATCCTGGTTGCAACTTGGAATCTTTGCCACCCAGTTCAGTGTGACTGCTCTTGTTTGAAGACCATGCAATCGACTGTGTGTTGCAAGTCGCACAGTCACAAACAAACTCAAAAAATTCTCGATACGATAAGATACTGCACAATGTCTGAGTAAATCATGGCACACTTTTTCTCCTCGAAATCCAATTGTGTGTCAATGTGTTCGTATTTTTTTAAATATTATTGCATTTTCCTTTAGTTCTGCAACTCAATTCAATTGTCTAATTGTTTTTTTTTGTCTCTCTCTCTCATGCACATTGAGAAATTGTATGGTACAAGTTACAGTATATTCTTGAAAAACACAACAACTTCTGCGATTACTGTCCCTTTTACTGAGAAGACAACGAGCGCCTGGCCGCCTGATTGAAGGCGCATTCATGAAGAGTATTAATGACATTAAAACATAGCTACGCCTGGTCACTAAATGCTGCTTCATAAATGCCCATTCATTCGGCCACACAGTCGAGTCTCCACAAGACACGAGTTTATGACTCAAAACTTGTGCAGAAATGAATCTGCATGACAGAAAAACATTGGCGGTTTCAATCACAGCAGCATGGCAATACATACAAGATGACAATCTCACAAAAACAAACAAAAAACGCGTGTATTCAACAATTAATTCAAGGACACACTTCTTAATTCTACGTATTAAACTCAAACGTTATATCTATACAAATAATTATTATAGTATATATTATATAGGTCTTGAAAGTAAAATCCAGTATACCCAATGCAAAAAACAGCGATTCCACTCACAGACATCATTAAAAATCACCGGTCAAAGTGACGTTCTCTGGTAACGACGGGAAATGCTCTCGCAGAAAGTGCTCCGACCACGCCATGAAACGGGTCTCTCGGTTGCTCGGGTGACACTCGTGAGCACGGGTCAGCGTGACGGAGGACACGGTGGCCGAGAGATGCATGGTTACATCGTCACAATAGCGGGTATTGCATGGCCCGTTCAAAACGGTCTGCAAGGCCGATGTCATTGTTGTGTAACAATCCTTTTCAATTCATTTCATTTCGCGAAACTCAGAACTGTGAGAAAGAACAGTGTTGAGACACGTTACAAGTCGTCGCATTGTCTTGGAAGCAACCGTTTGCGGAGGTGAAAAAGAGCAAAATGGTGACCGTCTCATGGTTTGTGCCACAATTCCTGCCCAAAGCCGCCCTACACTGTCTTTGTCCCAGGTGATCCTGTCGTCTCTACCACGCAGCATGGTACACTGGAAGTCCGCAAATTCGAATACTTCTTCATAAGTGCGAAACTCTTGCTCCTTGACTTGATACAGTATCTGCTGAGCGCACTCGTCAATTACAATCACTGGAAGAAACATAAAAAGTGTGTGGCCGAGTAAAGGGGGACGTAAATTGGTACCTTTTTTCAGGGTGCAAGGAGCGAAATAAAGATTAATGGAAGGAATCAAAATACGGATAAGTTGTTCGTCGTTGTATTTCAGCAAAGATTCATATATCTTTCTGCCCATTTTAAATTTTAAAACTTGAAAACTTCACCGTTTTAGCTGTCGCCAATTTTTTACTGCCGTTCTTGCCACACACCCCCGCCCCCCCCCCCTCCCAAGTGTCAACGTCTTCATGTGTGGTATCATTTATTTTCTTGTGATTTGCTGTTAAAAACAGTTTTTCACCTTTATTACAATTTGTCTGTTGCATTGTAACTACTTGTATCTAGATACTTTTATAAGGTTTTTTCAAATCAAAATTTTGAATTTTTTGGTTTCCCGCAGTGTGACACTCCGTACACTTTCGAAGGGGGGTCTCACAAACAGGAGAGGTATAAGAACATTCAAGACTTTGCGGCCAAATAAAACTAGCGAAATAAAACTAACCTGGCCACCACAAGACTGCTATTTTCTTGTCAAAACCACTGCTCAGTTGATCGTGTCTCCAAATTTCCTGAGAACAAAACGAACTTAGTGCATATTTCGACAGAAAGATTACAGTGATTTGGTCTAAGTTCGTTTTGTTCTCAGGGTTGAGGTCAGGGTGCATTGAGGTTGGACTATGCCCAGTTTTGCTGACTACAAATTCCCTCGGAGCCGTAAAACACTTAGTGCATATTTCGACAGAAAGATTACAGTGATTTACGGCTCCGAGGGAATTTGTAGTCAGCAAAACTGGGTATAGTCCGACCTCAATGCAGTTTTGTGCAATTAGTGAAAGAAAACTACGTACTAAACACAATCAAAATCTTTTTCACGCATTAAAAATTACATGTATTTTTAGTTCCTGTTCATACTCGTGTTATGCCGGGACACATTTCCCGTGCACCGTTCCGTCCCAACCCGATTTTTGCGTCCCGTTCCCGTCCCGATCAGGGGAATTTTGAAAAACGCTGTCTGGTGTCTCATGCCGTCCCGACGAGTTTTCGCTCCGGGACAAGAACTTTCCCTCGTTTATCAGGTTTGTCACAGTTTGTTGCGAGGAAATTTGCATGAAACGACAGATTGAAACGCAGCCCAGTAATTCACATGCCAATGCAATTTTTATAACCACCCACAAGTCTCGAATTTAGTCCCAGCTTCTAAAATTTCACTGGCCCGTGTCCCGTCCCGTCCCAAAGAAGTCTTATCCCGGGCGCAACCCTACAGCATACAAGCGAAGCTCAGTTTTCAGCTGCGCGGCTTTTCCACAGATCGATTCAACATTACTCCGCCTCCTTGTTTGCACAAAACATGCATTTTATGCATCACACTTTGAAAGCCCGAAAGGTGTCTCCCACAGTGTGATTTGCGTCCTGAATGATGTCCTGTCTCAAACGGTATGCTCCAAAAATTGAGGGGGGAGGGCGGGTTGCTATCTCTGTTTGAACATATCGATGACAGTTCGATTTAATTTTTTTTTTATCCTGCAAAAAACAGCTGTGTATTCAACAGAGTGACAATACATGTAGTTTCCAATTATTGTGTGCTCTCTGAAACCAAACCGACGCGCTTTCGAGAAACGACGTGTAAATAAAAGCTAAAGATGTGCTCACAAATTTGATCCATATCGGCATGTTTGACACACGAAAGCCGTCTGCGGTCTCGTCACAAAAGTGAACGTTGAATGCGACCTTTTGCAAAACCGGAAAGTCACTGTTCGGCAAGTCCAGGTTTAATATTGACGCAGCGCAGCGATCTGCTGAATTGAGTTCCTTGAAATTCTCATTTTCAACTCGATATTGTACTGTGTCTGTGTGGCCACCGATACAAATATACAGTGGCGGCCAAAGGTGTTGGAACGCTGCTGCGCGTGTTGCATCAGCCGTACAAACGCTGGGCCACGTTGGGTTCACGTTGACCCTTTTCGACCCGACGTTGCCCATAAATTCTTATCATAGCGTTTGTACGGCAGATGCAACACGCGCGCAGCGTTACAACACTTTTGGCCGCCACTGTAGGTTTATACGACATCCAGAGAGGTTGGGTAGAATACCCACAGAAAATCCACTGAAAATAATCTTGTTGCCGTCTCAAACATTAACGTCCGCTCCGCTTTGTGAACCTCAACTCGTTTTTAAGCCCTTTATAAATTTGTGACGTTTTATATGACGTCATTTGTTGAAGTGCGGCAAAAACCAATAGGCGATTTGTGAATTGCGATCTGAATACAATGAGGAAAAATGCATTTTAAAAACCCACTTGCCGTTTTTGCAATTGTAACGCATTTCTGAATAGTTTGGATCTCCGGTAAGAATAGGGCGAAAAGGGCTGGAATCTACGCTGTAATCTCCAGTTTGATACGGGTTTGCCAACTTCTTGTACTCTGAAAAAAAGATTTCAATTGAAAAAGCTAAAAACCAGTGTCACTTGCAGCCCACACACGCCAACTCAACGTTTAAAAAGTTCTATACAGTTGAAAAACCGTCAAGTACAGGGCGATCAAAAAACGTGAATTTTTTTTAAACGCTTGACGCTCACTGCTGCATGTTGTGTCTGTGCCACTGTACAGTCATGTCATGTTAGTTATAACATGTCAACGATTCTTTGTCGTTTTTTGTGGTACTAGCAAATTGACCAGCAAATATCAAAATCAATTCCCGCATTTATTAGCTTTGCAATGTCGCTTATTTGTCCTTTCATTCTTTGCTAATCAGTTGTATTCCACTGTCCTTCCCGTTTAAAGTATCAAAAAAACAATCTCCTTTGATCAGCAACAATTAACAGCCATTCCCGCTCAAAGTTTCAAAAATAAACCTTGTTTGGTTAGCTTTTCAATGTCTTCACATGTTGATCAATCGCCATTCCTGTTAAAAAAATTAAAAAAAAACAATGTTGTTTGATTAGCAACAATTAACTGATACCGGTTTAAGTTTTTGTTTCAGTTTAAGATACAGGTTTAAGAAAAGCAATCTGCTTTAGTCAGCTGTCATTTCTGAATAGGCAGCACTTTTCTAAATACCCACTTTTGACTTGCTTACATGGTTTTCTACCCGCTTACCCCAACCTAAGCCAGGCCTTTTAGAGTGTAAATGTCAAAAAGGCAACACTTCTGAACAATTGTTGCAAAACGCCAACTTTCATCTTGATAAATTGCTTCTTTTTCCCGCTTACTCTAACTTAAGCCAAGCCTTTTAAAGTTTAAGATAGGCTTTTTGAGTCGACCGACCCGGCCTCCACACCTCTAGGCACAATTTCAAAAAAGTTTTCAAATTCAGTCAAATTTGAGACCAATCGAACCGCCTTGATGCCCTGAGTTCGAAAATCATATTTTTATTTTAATCCAAGCTTTCTTTATGCTTCAAAATTGGGAAAACCCTAATTTTCGACCCCCTTGTAGTAAAACTGCTCTAGCTCGCTTCTGCTTGAAGCTATTAACAAAAATCAAACACCAATCAATTTCCCTTGTATTTGCGCACATTTTTCGCTGTTATACTATAGGTTGAAAATGTTTTTTCATGTTCTGTATTTATAAAAAACTGCAGAGGTTGGTGGTTTTTCACGTTTTTCGGTACTTTAGAAACGTTTGTGGGGTATAGTTTCTAGGTAATTCTAAAAGATCTGCAAAAAATGTATATACATGTAAAAATTCAGCTTCATAAAGCGTCGCCGGGACTCACACGATACAAAACAAAATGGCTTGTCGCATGCGTTTTTGGTCAATATGCCGCATGCAGGGTGTTTCCTCCCACCCCCCAAATTTTTTGGGGCCACCTCAGGTGCTGCAACCGTGACTAAAAATGGGTTTTCGGGTACGCTGAGTTCAAAAATCTTATTTAGAATTTTGCCCGACGTTTTTACTGTGCCCTAAACGCGTATGCCATGGGGATCAGGAGGGAAATTTCCTTAAAAATTAAATTTAAATAAAAAGCGCGTCACAAAACACCTGAAATCCTGTTACAATTATAAATCAAGGTCGCTGAGTCTGCATATAATGTTTATTTTGCTATACGGATTACTCCACACCCTAAAAACGGCCTCTATGGGGACGGAAAGGGAAAAAACTGGAAAAAAATCGGAAACTAATCAAAAAATATATGAAAACTGTGCCGTAAATACAAACCGAAGTCGCTGAGTTCGAATATAATGTTTACTTTGCCATATGAATTATTTCGCACCCTAAAAACTGCCTCTATTGGGACGAAAAGGGAAAAATTAAAAAAATAATCGAAACTAGTTAAAAAATCTGAAAACTATGCCACAAACACAAACCGAGATCGCTGAGTTTGAATATGATGTTTTTATTTTGCTTTAAGGTTTACTACGCACCTAAAAACAGCTTCTATAGGGACGAAAAGCGAGAAATCTGAAGAAAATCGGAAACTAGTCAAAAGAATCCGTATAGCAAAATATACATCATATTCGGACTCAGCGACATCGATTCAGATTTTTTTGGCTAGTTTACGGATTTTTTCAATTTTCTTCATTTTCATCCCTGTAAAAACTATTTTTAGGGTGCGGAGCAATCCGCATGGCAAAATGAACAGCATATTCGGACTGAGCGACCTTGATTTCTATTTATGCACAGTTTTCAGATTTTTTGACCAGTTTCCGATTTTTTCCAGATTTCTCTTTTTTCGTCCCTATAGAGACCGTTTTTAGGGTGCGGGGTAATCCGTATAGCCAAATAAGCATTATATTCGGACTGAGCGACCTTGATTTTTATTTATGGCACGGTTTTCAGATTTTTTGACTAGTTTTCGATTTTCTCCGGATTTCTCCCTTTTCGTCCCTATAAAAACTGTTTTTAAGGTGTGTAGTAATCCGTATAGCAAAATAAACATTATATTCGGACTCAGCGACCTCAATTTGTATTTACGGCATAGTTTCCAGATTTTTCTGACCAGTTTCCGATTTTTTAATTTTTCCCCTTCTGTCCCCATAGAAGCTGCTTTTAGGGTGCGGAGTAATCCGTATAGCAATATAAACATCATATTCAGACTCAGCAACCTCGATTTGCATTTACGGCACAGTTTTCATATATTTCTTGACTAGTTTCCGATTTTTTCAAATTTTTCCCTTTCCGTCCCCATAGAGGTTGTTTTTAGGGTGCGGAGTAATCCGTATAACAAAATAAACATCATATTCAGACTCAGCAATCTCGATTTGTATTTACGGCACAGTTTTCATATATTTTTTGATTAGTTTCCGATTTTTTCCAGTTTTTTCCTTTTCCGTCCCCATAGAGGCCGTTTTTAGGGTGCGGAGTAATCCGTATAGCAAAATAAACATTATATGCAGACTCAGCTACCTCGATTTGTAATTGTAACAGGATTTCAGGTGTCTTGTGACGCGTTTTTTATTTAAATTTATTTTGTTAAGGAAATTTCCCTCCTGATCCCCATGGCATACGCGTTTAGGGCACAGTAGAAACGTCGGGCAAAATTCTAAATAAGATTTTTGAACTCAGCGTACCCGAAAACCCATTTTTAGTCACGGTTGCAGCACCTGAGGTGGCCCCAAAAAATTTGGGGGTGGGAGGAAACACCCTGCATGCGGCATATTGACCAAAAACGCATGCGACAAGCCATTTTGTTTTGTATCGTGTGAGTCCCGGCGACGCTTTATGAAGCTGAATTTTTACATGTATATACATTTTTCGCAGATCTTTTAGAATTACCTAGAAACTATACCCCACAAACGTTTCTAAAGTACCGAAAAACGTGAAAAACCACCAACCTCTGCAGTTTTTTAAAAATACAAAGCATGAAAAAACATTTTCAACCCATAGTATAACAGCGAAAAATATGCGCAAACACAAGGGAAATTGATTGGTGTTTGATTTTTGTTAATAGCTTCAAGTAGAAGCGAGCTAGAGCAGTTTTACTACAAGGGGGTCGAAAATTAGGTTTCTATTTATGCACAGTTTTCAGATTTTTTGACCAGTTTCCGATTTTTTCCAGATTTCTCTTTTTTCGTCCCTATAGAGACCGTTTTTAGGGTGCGGGGTAATCCGTATAGCCAAATAAGCATTATATTCGGACTGAGCGACCTTGATTTTTATTTATGGCACGGTTTTCAGATTTTTTGACTAGTTTTCGATTTTCTCCGGATTTCTCCCTTTTCGTCCCTATAAAAACTGTTTTTAAGGTGTGTAGTAATCCGTATAGCAAAATAAACATTATATTCGGACTCAGCGACCTCAATTTGTATTTACGGCATAGTTTCCAGATTTTTTTGACCAGTTTCCGATTTTTTAATTTTTCCCCTTCTGTCCCCATAGAAGCTGCTTTTAGGGTGCGGAGTAATCCGTATAGCAATATAAACATCATATTCAGACTCAGCAACCTCGATTTGCATTTACGGCACAGTTTTCATATATTTCTTGACTAGTTTCCGATTTTTTCAAATTTTTCCCTTTCCGTCCCCATAGAGGTTGTTTTTAGGGTGCGGAGTAATCCGTATAACAAAATAAACATCATATTCAGACTCAGCAATCTCGATTTGTATTTACGGCACAGTTTTCATATATTTTTTGATTAGTTTCCGATTTTTTCCAGTTTTTTCCTTTTCCGTCCCCATAGAGGCCGTTTTTAGGGTGCGGAGTAATCCGTATAGCAAAATAAACATTATATGCAGACTCAGCTACCTCGATTTGTAATTGTAACAGGATTTCAGGTGTCTTGTGACGCGTTTTTTATTTAAATTTATTTTGTTAAGGAAATTTCCCTCCTGATCCCCATGGCATACGCGTTTAGGGCACAGTAGAAACGTCGGGCAAAATTCTAAATAAGATTTTTGAACTCAGCGTACCCGAAAACCCATTTTTAGTCACGGTTGCAGCACCTGAGGTGGCCCCAAAAAATTTGGGGGGTGGGAGGAAACACCCTGCATGCGGCATATTGACCAAAAACGCATGCGACAAGCCATTTTGTTTTGTATCGTGTGAGTCCCGGCGACGCTTTATGAAGCTGAATTTTTACATGTATATACATTTTTCGCAGATCTTTTAGAATTACCTAGAAACTATACCCCACAAACGTTTCTAAAGTACCGAAAAACGTGAAAAACCACCAACCTCTGCAGTTTTTTAAAAATACAAAGCATGAAAAAACATTTTCAACCTATAGTATAACAGCGAAAAATGTGCGCAAACACAAGGGAAATTGATTGGTGTTTGATTTTTGTTAATAGCTTCAAGTAGAAGCGAGCTAGAGCAGTTTTACTACAAGGGGGTCGAAAATTAGGTTTTTCCCAATTTTGAAGCATAAAAAAAGATTGGATTAAGATAAAAATATGATTTTCAAACTCAGGGCATCAAGGCGGTTCGATTGGTCTTAAATTTGATTGAATTTGAAAACTTTTTTGAAATTGTGCCTAAGGAGGGTCGGTATTGTGAAAAAGCCTATCTTAAATGACGAAAAATGCAAAACTTTTCTGAATATTCGCTGCAAAACGGCCACTTTTGTGTGGTATGTTTACTACTCTTACCTTTAACCATGAAGAATTATATAAGAAGAAGATTTGGGAATTTTAGGCGATGTTTTCAGCCAGGGCTAACCCAGAAAAGCGTACAGAACGCCGTCGAGTAGGGCGCCCATCGCGTTTTCTCTGTCATTCAGTGCCTATACAGCCCTCGGCGGGGCTCGATCCCCCGAACGCACAGACTAGAGTCCAAAGCGCTACCACAAGGCCCCGAGGGTGACTAGTTTGCATCTGTCGATCGGGACCACCGCCCGGAACCAGCCTCTTTCGGTGATGAATATTTGCAGTTTCAGGCAGATTTCCGTGCAACAGAAAAATTAATTAACCGAATAATTCGGTTATAACCGAATTCTGTTTTTTTAATTGAATTTTAAAACCAATTCTGTTTATTTTGGTTCACGCAAGTGACAGTATCCCGTGTGATATTTTGATCAAACATGCTGTTTCGTGCACTGCGACACTGCCGTATCCGGAACCCTTTGCTGAAATTTTTGCACGACAAATGACTATAAGTGGTGCAAATTTCAGCCTCAAGACTACTGCAGTCGTGAGATCGAAGAGTTTTGTTCTGAAATTTTTTATCACCCTGTATTTCTCCCTGACTGCTGCATTGTGTTCGGTGTCTCGAAAACCGCTAAAATTTTGATCCTGTTATAATTCCATTGTTACGCAATACATAAAAAAATTCGGCAAACACACAAACTCCTCGTCCACATTGCTCAAAAATCAAAAATCAATGCTCAAATTGTGCAAAATATACAGCGGACATCTTTCAAACGTTGCCTTATTTTGTAGTTCAGATTCTGAACACCGCTCGTTTACGCTTTTTTGACGTTTTCTTGGTCATCACCGTGCGACTGCGCACGCCAAACCTGTTTCCTCGTGTGCATAGGCGTCCGCCAAAAACTGATGGTCCCCGGAGTCGTCGTCCAAGTTTCTTTCAAAATACCCAGCACTAACGTTCAGGAAAACGGGACAGAATGTTTTGTAAATATGGATGTGATAAGTATCATCTCCAAGGCTACCGTGTTCATACGTGAAGCACTTGTTGTCTTCTGCAAAAAAAAATCCTCCTGATACATCATTTGTACGTTACTGATACGGTTCCTGCCCTAATCAAAATGAAAATGCCTAAATTTGCCTAAAAAATGCACTGGCGTTCAAAAACTTCGCTTACCTTGGTGGATGACGATCTTCAAGATATCAATGATTAGTTCCCTAAAACATGTGAATTCTTTAAAGAATAACTGGTAAACATTTGAGCCCATCCAAGTTTTTTACGTCTGCATGGCGAGTGCTCACAATTTCTTTTGTGTGCAATAAAAGTTTTTTTCGCAAGCCTCTGCCACGAATTTCTATTAGAAAGTTGAACTTAAAACAGAACAGTTGAGCTTATTACTTTGTATTCCGAACTTCCAAGTAAATAAAGCTATGTATCTGAATCATACACCTAGCATAATACAATGTATACGCGACATCCAATCTTCTCATTGTTGTTACTTTGTTGTGACTTATGTTGACCATTTAGCTGAAATTTTTAAAACACAACAAACAACAACGCAAATTCTTCATTATTGCTAATTTTCAGCTGAAAGCGTTGCTTCAGTTCTGAACGCAAGCCGTTTACTTTTTTTGCGTGCGCGTAAAAGTCTAATCGTTGATCATTAAAAAATGCAACTCATGAAAAATTTGGTTTCTTTTACCGACCGATTAGTTCCAAGCGCTGCGAAGTGATCACGAAGAAAATGCTGGGGCCACCGTGACCAGCGAGTTTCACGATTGCTCGGTCGACAGGTTTGAGAGCGCGTGAGGGAGACGGCGGTTATATTTGCTGAGACCCTCATGGTCACTTTGCCGCAGTGGTCTTGATTGTCCAGGCATTCAGCGGTCAACGTTTTCTGTATCAACCATTACCAGGTGTCCGGGTTTTTTGTCGTCTTTTTACTGAACTCGAAACTCCGAAACTAAACGAATTCAAAACATCCAGTGTTAACAACAGCTCTCTGCAGCATGATGCGATGGCTTTCACTCACGACATTACCGTTATTCAATATGTGGAGGCGACAATTGCAATCTAAAGGGTCATTCATGAAGCAGTATTTAGTAATCGCGTACATGCTTCACCCACGCGTCGCTAACTACTGCTTCATGAATGCCGCTTAAACGGGTCTCACACATAAAGAGGCCGCTTTTGCATATCAAAAACCAGCTGATGCATGTACATGTACAGTGCACGCTTTGTGAAATAGCTGTTCTATGGAGACTGAAGCGCCGAGGAGACTACGGGCAACATTTCTTCTCTATCTCAACATGTACGACAGGGTGTCCCAGCTAGATGTACAACATTTGCTTTTTGAAGTATGCGCGCGTGCGTTGACCTATGTTAATAATTTTTTCAACGTTGTTTTAAAAGAGACTTCGGGAATTTGTTTGGCACCAAAATTTTTATGTTTCAGTAAATATGGCACAAGTTATGGCAGTTTATTGCAAAAGTACCTCATTTTCATAAAAACGAACAGAAATGACACGAGCGGAGATCAGAAAAAGCAAATAAAACACTCACAGTACCAAACTATTAAACGTCTAATTGTCCTCAACGTGCTGGCCATCTCTTTCAATCAGAGTTTATCCATTCGTTGTCGAATTCCAAAACACCTGCCAGACGCTCTTCGTCGCTGATTTTGCCCCCAGTTTCACCGATGGCCTCAATCAGCTCATCGATGGATGCTGGGTGGGTTTTCATAAACACGGTTCTTTACAGCGCCCCAGAGCAGGTAGTCGCACGCTGTGATGTCAGGCGAACGTGCAGGCTTGGCAATTGGCCGACCCAGCGCTGGTCACACTGAGTGTCCAGCCAGTCGCGCACCGGTGCGGGCGGCAATTGAAAAAGTGTGTATTTTTTCAAATGTTTATAACTCAAGTTATGTTCAATGTATCGCAACGTTTTTAGCGTCAAACAAATTCCCGGAGTCTTTACTACAAACGTTGAAAAAATTCTAAAAATTGGTTCGCGCACGCACGCGTAGTAATTACAAAAACAAATGTTCTACATCTAGCTGGGACACCCTGTATTTTTGAGTGCACATTTCGAACATACCTCTGCTAAAAAAACGTTGCAATTAAAAACATTATCTCATAACAGCATGTAAAACTCTCGTAGTAGCAATTTCAGTAACGAAATTTTACAGCATCGTTTTATCGCTCCACTAACCGTGTTTTCAGTTCCTTCAGGCGCATCACAACGGTAATCTTTGTAGTCAAACACCTGTTGATAACTTGTGAATCCAAGCTCTTTCACTTGACGAAGAATCTGTGCGCCACAGTGGTCGATTGCGATAACTAAACATAAAATAAACCTGCTGTAGTATAACTCAATAACATACCGTATCCAACTATAGATACATGTATCTGATACGTAGCTAACTGATTGGTCGGTGATCACGTGATGCATTCATTCTGTGCAAACAAAACTCCGCCTCTTCAGAGTAATGCCTGCACATACAGAACGCATGCATCACGTGATTACCAACCAATCAGATAGTTGGATATGATATAGAGTTGGACTCTAGTAAAAATGACGCAACTAAATTTTTTTGTGAGCTTTTTGTGGTTCTTGCTTCTTGCTCGACCAACTAAACACAAAAAATGACAACGAATTGATCAGTTAAACGTGTGAACAATCAACGTGTAGTTGGTTAATGAATGACACTACCAACTTGGCCACCACAAATGTGCAATTTTATCATTCTGAAATTCAGTGCCACTATCGTGATCCCATATTTCCTGAAATAAAAAAAATACGTTTGGCAATTATTCGCTTGTTTGGAACGCGAATATAAACGTCGATGGTTGCGTACAAAGTCAATCCATATTGGCATGTTCGACACGCGGAAACCATACGCAGTTTCATCGCAGAAATGAATGTTGAATGCTGCATCGCGCATCGCTATCAAACCTTCTCGAGTCAATGAATTATAGCTCTTTTCAAAAACGATGCAATATTCTGAAATAATTACATAGTTCTTTGAGTGTGTTTTTCAGCTGGTGTTACGCGGGCGGGTTTTCCTCGCGCTCATCTTTTGGTTTCGAGATTCCATGCGCTTGCAGCCAGTGATAGGGAAACGTTTTATAGATTGCGCGGCAATTCAAATTGTATTGAGGAACGGGATTTTTTCGCTTTTGCAGTGTCGCTTTTCCCAGAGCGCAAAACTTTTACATATGTCTGCGAACTTTCTAAACAGTAATACAGCATTGCACATAATGTGCGCTATTGAATTCATAATTCGTTTAATAATGGAAACTTTGTAAAAAAGGCACATGCGGAAAACAAACCTTCTTTGCATTTGTATTGCTCATCGTGATTGTCCTCATCTTTTTGATAGTTTTCTGGAGGACGCTGTCAGAAAGTCATTGAAACTCTTGCAATGGCAGCAACGACTCCAAAACTACAAGTTTCACTGCATTAAAAGTTTTTTTTCTTCATTTTTCTGCTTGCATGAACCATGTATCTATACATTGTATAACAAACACCACATGACGTTCTCAATGATGTTAAGCGGAAATATTGAATTGTAAATTTTTAAAACTAGTTAAAACCATGCTGGAAACAAAGTTTGAACCCGTTTCTCTGCCGATATTGTATTTAGCAAGCTTCCAGAAAACAACAACTCCACAATTTTGATAAAAATGTGAACAAATATATTCAAATTTGTACACCCGTTTATAAGGGCGGGCGGACCTCTTCACAGTGTCTCTTTTGTGTTCCTTCACTTTCTGCGGCGGAAACCGTTGGAGACGTTTTTAAAGTACGTTGACACCCTGTTGACAAAGTTGGAATAAACTGAAGACGTGCCATCTCAATGCATTATGAACACGAAAACACAATTAATTTTTTTCGTGGTCGTCACACAAAATTCCATTTTTTACAAACATTTTTGACTTAAATGATCAATAGACACTGCCCATTTTGACCCGCTACTGCTGGACCTGCACGTCATACAAATGTGTGTATGTTTTTCTCAAAATGGAGAGATTCTAAAGCGCCATTCATGGAGGTTGAAGCGCGCTGACGCGCGTCACTTCGCTACACATTCACGAAGCAAAAAACAGCGCGCGTTGGCGCTGCGTCAGCGCGCTTCAGTTTTGGAACATACGCACATTCATACGCACGTTCATGTTAGCGCGCGTCAACGCGCTTCAGCGCGCGCGTGCATGAATGGGTCTCGATACTGCATGCAATGTGACATTACATGGTCTCATGAGCGATATGCGTTTCATTACTGAGTCGTTGCACATTGCTCAAGTTTGTTTAGATTTTCTGAGTTCCGTCCCATCAATGTGAGCAGAATTTCGCAACGTCTTGTTTGTCTGCTCTGTATTGTATTGGAAGCACGTTGGAATATCTGTTGAATCAATAAAATTGTCAGATTCGGTGAAATGTAAAATTGTATGCCCACCTGATCGAACGCTTTCGTACGCACTGTCACTGTACTCATTGCTATCGGTTCCTTTTCGCTTCGAAAACGCAGCGCTAGTTTCCAAGAACGGTTCACATTCATTATTAAAAGGTGCTTTGTCGCACTTGTCAGCTGTGGTGAAAAAGGTGTCCGTTTTTTTCCGGAAAAATCTACTTTAAAACGTTCAACAGAAAACACCAAACGGTGTTTTCGTCCTCTGCGCTGCTTTTTGTGTTGAAACTAACCTGAAGTGATGTTCATTTGGGCGACTTCAATTCGGAGTACTTTGCTGAAACGAAACAGCGAAGTCACATTGCAAAACAGAGAGTCGTTAACTGATTTTTGTCGCACGGAAAAGTTCTGCTAGCGATGTACCACATTTACCACTGATCGTTAATTACAGTTACTATTGGAGCGTGGTATATCGCTCAATTTTTCGGTCGATCAAAACACGGTATCCCACGTTCATTTTTTGGATATAGCATACCTAAAGTCTCACCAACGGTGGAATTTTTATTGTGCCGTTCTAGACTGAGAATGAGAAAAAAGACGCATGCTGAAAAATTAAAAAAAAAACATGACAAATCTTTTACCAAAATTCATACCACATTTAAGTTCCTTCCAAAAATGCATTCCATGCCAAAGTACAGTGCGAAGTACCGTGTAGTGTAAGAGGCCGATATGATGAACAACTGAGCGAGCGTCAGCAACCGAAACGCAAACAACAACATGGCTGCCTCGAGGTGTACTGTAGCTGTGCTTCTCTCTCACTATGAAAGGAAGGATTCGTTTTTACGATTTTTGCGGTTTGTTTGACGCTTGAATTTAAGCGCGGTTCAAAAAACTGTGTCGAGAAAATCAATTCATTCATTCATTCATTCATTCATTTTATTTCGCAAGAATGCGGGATGCTCCGCTAAAACTGTTAAGACAGCATGAGATACTGAGATCAACTGAAATACTAACCTGCTATCGATGCCAGCAGGACAGGACAGACTCAATGTGATTGTGGCAAGGCAAGCTCAATACAATGAGTCTTTCTTTTAATTTTTCGCGGAACACTTTTTGACGTTGTGTTTTGTATTTGTGTTCAATTTGTGTTCATACAACGAGACAGAGTTGAGTATGTTTTATGTTTTGTTTTGGTTAAACATCTGTGCTGTGGGACGTTGGTGTCTTGTACAATTACAATATACAATATACAATGGAATAAATTGTCTTCATTAAAATAATTCATTTCAATGGGAAAACAAAGATTTTCGTTGCGACTTGAAAGAATTTACTGAACATATTTTGTGGAAAGTAAAAAACCATTAAGAAAACAAAATACCCTATCGTATTACCCTCATTAAGCCCCCCCCCACCATTAATCCCCCCCAATAAACCCCCACCCACCCGACAAGTTTCCGAATAACCCCCACCCCCACTAATAATCCCCCATGGGGGGTAATTGGAAACCTGTTTGAAACACATACCCAGCGAATTCAGTGGCTGAATGCAGTGACATTGGTGAAATTGTGCTACCACCAAAGGCCCCAAAAAGATGAGTTAGTGGTAATTTCATTACGAAAGGCTGTCACAAAAGGAAATCTCTGTGAAAAGTAGAAGTTTCTGCGATTTTCTTGTCTGCCATGCAAGGTATTTTTGCCATTTTTCAATAAACCCCCACCCCTAGAATTTGTTTGTAAGTAACCCCCCCCCCCACCAATAATCCCCCCACCAATAAACAAACCCCCATCCCTAAAAGTCGCTGACCCACGGGGGTTTATTGGAGGTAATACGGTATATCGTGCACTTGCCCTGTATTTTTATTGTAACTGTTCCTTTGCTATCACAGCAGCATGGCAATACATACAAAATGACAATCACACAAAAACAAAGCAAACATGTGCATTCAACAACAATTCAAGAACACACTTCGTAATTCTATTAAACTCAAAAGTTATATAAATAATTATTTTATAGGTCTTGAAAATAAAATCCAGTATACTTAATGCAAAAAATAGCCATTCGATTCGCAGATATCCTACAAATCACCGGTCAAAGTGACGTTTTCTGGTAACGACGGGAAATGCTCTCGCAGAAAGTGCTCCGACCACGCCATGAAACGGGTCTCTCGGTTGCTCGGGTGACACTCGTGAGAACGGGTCAGCGTGACGGAGGACACGGTGGCAGAAAGATGCATGGTTACATCGTCACAATAGCGGGTATTGCATGGCCCGTTCAAAACGGTCTGCAAGGGCGATGTCATTGTCATGTAACAATGCTTCAGTTCATTTCATTTCGCGAAACTCCAGAACACTAATAACGATAAACTGTGAGAAAGAACAGTGTTGAGACACGTTACAAGTCGTCGCATTGTCTTGGAAGCAACCGCTAGCGGAGGTGAAAAGAGCAAAATGGTGACCGCAACATGCTGTGGTCTCATGGTTTGCGCCATAATTCCTGCCCAAAGCCACCCTACACTGTCTTTGTCCCAGGTGATCCTGTCGTCTCTACCACGCAGCATGGTACACTGGAAGTCCGCAAATTCGAATACTTCTTCATAAGTGCGAAACTCGTGCTCCTTGACTTGATACAGTATCTGCTGAGCGCACTCGTCAATTACAATCACTGGAAGAAACATAAAAAGTGTGTGGCCGAGTAAAGGGGGACGTAAATTGGTACCTTTTTCAGGGTGCAAGGAGCGAAATAAAGATTAATGGAACGAATCAAAATACGGATAAGTTGCTCGTCGTTGTATTTCAGCAAAGATTCACACATGTTTCTGCGTAGAGTTTGACCAGGGCGGAATTTTAAAACTTGAAAACTTCACCGTTTCAGCTGTCGCCAGTTTTTTACTGCCGTTCTTGTCACACAAAATCACTGTAATCTTTCTGTCGAAATATGCACTAAGTGTTTTACGGCTCCGAGGGAATTTGTAGTCAACAAAACTGGGTACAGACCGACCGTAATGCAGTTTTGTGCAATTAATGAAAGAAAACTACTAAACACAACCAAAATCTTTTTCACGCATTAAAAATTGCATGTATTTTTAGTTCCTGTTCATACTAGTGTTATGCCGGGACACATTTCCCGTGCACCGTTCCGTCCCAACCCGATTTTTGCGTCCCGTTCCCGTCCCGATTTTGAATTTTAAAAAACGCTGCTGGTGTCTCATGCCGTCCCGACGAGTTTTCGCTTCGGGACAAGAACTTCCCTCGTTTATCAGGTTTGTCACAGTTTGTTGCGAGAAAATTTGCATGAAACGACAAATTGAAACGCAGGCCAGCAATTCACTTGCCAATTTTTATAACCACCCACAAGTCTCGAATTTAGTCCCAGCTTCTAAAGTTTCACTGTCCCGTTCCGTCCCAAAGAGTTGGCTCACATAAAAAAACTAACCCAAAAACCGTGATCAGTGCATTGAATTACCACCGAAAACACCGTTTTCTTGTTTTTAATTTCTGGACCGATTTCGCCAATTTCCACGGCCGATTCGTTCGAAATCGTCACGATTCAGTATCTAGAGTTACTCACATAAGAAAACTAACCCAAAATCCGTGAGCAGCGCACTGAATTACCCTGGAAAACACCGTTTTCCTGTTTTTCATTCCTGGACCGATTTCGATAGTTTCCACGGACGATTCGCCCGAAATCGTCATGATTCAGTATCTAGAGTTGCTCACATAAAAAAAACAAACCCAAAATCCGTGATCAGCGCATTGAATTACCCTGGAAAACATCCTTTTCTGGTTTTTCGTTTCTGGACCGATTTTGCCAATTTCCACGGCCGATTCGCCCGAAATCGTCACGATTCAGTATCTAGAGTTGCTCACATAAAAAACTACCCGAAAATCCGTGATCAGTGCATTAATTACCCTGGAAAACGCCGTTTTCTTGTTTTTAATTTCTGGACCGATTTTGCCCATTTCCACGGCCGATTCGCCCGAAATCGTCACGATTAGTATCTACAGTTGCTCACATGACAAAACTAACCCAAAATCCGTGATCAGTGCATTGAATTACCATGGGAAACACCGTTTTCTTGTTTTTCATTTCTGGACCGATTTCGCCAATTTCCACGGCCGATTCGCCCGAAATCGTCACGATTCAGTATATAGAGTGCCCACATAAGAAAACTAATTCAAAATACGTAATCAGCGCATTGAATTACCCCGGACTACACCACTTTCTCATTTTGTGTTTTTGGACCGATTTCGCCAATTTCCACGGCCGATTCTCCCGAAATCGTCACGATTCAATATGTCGAGTTGCTCACATAAGAAAACTAATTCGAAATCCGTGATCAGCGCATTGAATTACCCCGGAATACACCACTTTCTCATTTTTTGTTTTTGAACCGATTTCGCCAATTTCCACGGCCGATTTGCCCGAAATCGTCACGACTTTGGTTATTTAACAGCTATTCCTCAGATTTTTTTAAAAAATAAAGGTCAAATTCAAACTCTCCGTTGTTGGTTACCCTTAGAAACTTTTTGATTTGCCAAAAAAAGGTTTGTTACACGCGCAGAAATCGCAAATACACGTCAAAATAAGCATTTTTCGTAATTTTGTACAAACAAGCTAAATTTTTAGCCTTGGGAAGCATCGGAGAAAAAAATGAATGCGAAATTTGAAAATCCCGAAGATTTTTACCCTAGAAAATGTTTTTCTCATAACAGTCAGAATTTTCTTTATATCACTGAAACTGCGTACACATTTTATGACATGGTCGAAAAAAAGGGGTATAGAAGAATAAGAAACAGCGAATTCAGAATCGATGTTTTGCGCACACAGCGTGTGTAGAAGATCACCACGAAAAAATTTCTGGTGCACACAGCGTATCTGTGGATTGTCTGCCTGTGTGCCGTAGAAAAAATCTCAGCTCCTTTTATGTTCACAGAGCGAGGCAAAGTAAGTTTGAAATTTTAGCGCGAGCGACTGACGGGCCATATTATGCCTGCATCCGGTGTCCGCTCCGCTCCGCTCGCGAATGGGCACGATTTGCTGCGTCACATCTGCTGCGTCACATCTGCTGCGTCACATCTGCTGCGTTAACGTCACGCACGTGGCGCATGCTGATTCGCTTGAACGCGCTATAAATACAGTGGCGACCAAAAGTGTTGGAACGCTGCGCGCGTGTTTCATCAGCCGTACAAACGCTATTATAATCATTTATGGGCAATTTTGGGTTCTCGGGACACTTTTCCACCCAACGTTGCTCATAAATAATTATAATAGCGTTTGTACGGCTGATTTAACACGCGCGCAATACACAGCACACACACGCGCAGCGTTCCAACACTTTTGGCTGCTACTGTAGAACAGGAAGATGTTTCAGCGTCATTTTCGCTTGCGTTATTTCGTTCTCTTCACCCAGGTTTCAGCGTCATTTTCGCTACGTATTTTCGGTTCTCTGACCCAGTGACACATCTACTGTTGATATTTCAGTAATCATCACCCTCTCGCCATTTCGATCAATTACTATTTATTATATTTCTTGCTGTTCTGGAGTATCAGATAGCATCGACAACGTCACGCGACGTCAGCAGTCCATGGTAATTGATGTTATTTTTGCGCGATTTTTATTTTCAAAACAAAAGAGAACTTTGAAATTTTGAAAATTTTGAAAGAAAATGCTTTGCTGAAATGCGCATCACACAATTTTGCGCTATGTTATTCATTCATTGCAGGGGAAGCAGATGAAGGAGAAGGCGAAGGAGACGCGGAAAGGCAAGAAGAACGAGAAGCGCCAGCCGGCCCATCCGATGGGCACGCCAAGGATCTTTGACGTTGGTTTACAGTTTTTTTAATCGGTTGATTTTCGATTCGCCCCCTTTATAAAAGGAGTTGAGGATTTGAGGAGTTTTACTCACTTTTTCTCTCTACTCAGAAGGAAACGGGTTTTATTAAAATGAGTAGTGAGGAGGAGTGAGGAGTTTCGGTTTTGAGGAGTGAATTTATTTGGACTCTGTTGTAATCGATTCGTTCAGCGATTTGCTCATCAGCTACTGTTTCTTTGTTGGTTTGTCATCTCTGTTTTGGTTTCTTGTCTCAGTCACGGTTTGTGTCGACGGCTTTTCCTGCTTGTCCTTCAATTATATGTGCTCTTTATTGTTGGTTGCTGTTTTTGTTGGTTGTCTGTTTGCTTGTGTTTTGCATTTTTGAGACAGTTGCACCCGTCTTTGAGAGTTATATCTTACTAGGAACGGTTAATCCAGATGTTTTTCGACTGTTTGCCATGACTCATATTGTGCGTTGGGATGGGGAGTCTGAGTCTGAGTCTGAAAAATTTACTCCTCAGTTTTTGTTCAGTTTTAAAAAAGAGTCCTAAATTCCGAAACTCAAAATACTCAAAACAAATCTCACAGTATGACCGAATAAAAAAGGCAGTCCTTGTGTCCCGTGTCCCGTCCCGGCGAATTTTGAAAAACACTGTCCCGTGTTCCGTCCCGTCCCGAAGAATCGTGTACCGTGTCCCGTCCCGTCCCGACGAATTTTCGCTTCGGGACAAGAACGTTCTGTCATTTGTCAGATTTATCATATTTTATTGCGAGAAAATTTGCATGAAACGACAAATTGAACGCAATATGGATGGATATGGTTCTGATTGAGACAAAATTCGCTCAGTATTTTTTGGTGCTGGTTCCCAGGCCAGCAACCCACTCGCCAATTGTTGTAATCACCGATAAAATACTGTGGGAGGTTACCGTATTACCTCTATTAACCCCCCCCCCAAAATTAAACCCCCCCCCCAAAAATAAACCCCCACCCCCTCGACAAGTTTCCAAATAATCCCCGCCCCCAAAAATAATCTCATGGGGGATTATTGAAACCTGTTTGAAACACATACCCAGCGAATTCAGTGGCTGGTTGCAGTGAAAATGATGAAATTGTGCTACCAAAGGTCGCAAATGGATGAGTTAATGGTAATTTCATTACAAAAGGCTGTTGTAAAAGGAAATTTCTATGTAGAATAGAAGTTTTTGTGACTTCCTTCCTGCCATGGAAGGTATTTTTGCCATTTTGCCCACTCCTAAAAATGGTTTCCAAATAAACCCCCCCCCCCCCCAAAAATAAAGCCCCCCCCCCCCCCCAAAAAATAAACCCCCACCCCCAGAAGTCGCTGAAGAAATAAACCCCCATGGGGGTTCATTAGAGGTAATACGGTATGCATTCGTCACCACATTATGCTCTGAGCAAACGACGATTTTCACAGTGACAAATGCTCTGGAAACTGACATCCATAAAGAAGAGCAGGTTTTTGAAATTGGGCTGTTTTCGATCGCCTGGTTTAGGCATGCTCCAGATCCAGAGTAACTCCTACCAAAGCCTATTTATCAAAGAGATTGGGTTGGATGAGGAACAATACAGTCTTTATGAAAAGGCTTCGGCTAAGGCCTGAAAAGGAAACAAAAAAACACGCTCCAAAAACAGTTGATTTCAGAAACCCGCTACTCTTACAATATTGTGTGTTGTTGCGCAAAACTGTTCGGTCCACCGCGAATCACCTTAAAAATCGGACCAGACGACACAACGCCAGTTGCCTAGGTGCAACGACGAACCTTCCAAGACAAGACAAGAGCACCTCCACAATGACATAAAAGTCTCGAATTTAGTCCCGGCTTCAAAAAAATTACTGTCCCGTGTCCCGTCCCATCCTTAAGAATCGTGCCCCGTGTCCCGTCCCATCCCGAGGAAATTTGAAAAACGCTGTCCCGTGTCCCGTCCTGTTCCGAAGAAATCGTGTCCCGGCGCAACACTTGGTTTGACTTTGTCGACGGTTTTAATAAAAAAACACGATAATTTTTGGTTTTCTTGAATTCAGCCTTGGTTTACAAGCAGAAAGAACAACAGCGAGACGAAAAATTCACCGCTGAAAAAACGAGCATTGCGCTCTGAGTAGTTTCGGATGGAGGAGTGTTTTGAGGAGTGAATTTTTAACACGTGATATTTCAGTTTCTGCTCAGTTTTCTGCTCATATCACTGATTAACTTTTATGAAACCCTATTCAACTACTACCCTCAAAAATTTTACTCCTCACTCCTCACTTGTGAACTCGTCACTTTTCATAAAACTGCCCACAGGAATCCCAATCGTTTCCGCCTCATCATCTGCTTGTTCACGTTGTTGTCGCACTGCATCACTGAAAACCACTACGGACCAGCAGCGAAAGTGCGGGGGGTGGGGGGTGCACCCCCCCCTCAGCCGAAAATCCTGCCCGTGCACGGGCAGATACCCCCTCCCCCCTTTACCTCGACACGGGTACTAGACCCCCCACCCCCCTCCGGGGATCAAGAAAACACGGGATCGCACCCCCCCCCCTCACGGTAGTCAAACTCATCTCAATTTTTCCCAAAAATACAGTAATTTTTGCATTTTGCTTGACGTTTGTGTATGTCCCTGCATAGATTTTGTTGTTTCTGACCAAACAAGCAGCTTCTTTGCACAAAATATTCTGTATTTTACAAGAATTTCTGTGTTTTTAAGGCAAAAATTTGGTATTACCCGTGCGATCCCGTGCACCCCCCCCCCTCACGAAGTTTTCTGCCAGTGCACCCCCTCAGGAAAATTTGCTGCCCGTGCACCCCCCCCCCCCCCTCACCGAGAAGGCACCTGACGCCCCCCTCTAAAATTAGGCAAACACCCCCTCACCTGAGGTCCCGCTTTCGCTACTGCTACGGACCAAAAACTGACCAAAAAACAAAAAAAACAAATTTGAAAAAACTTGGCAACCAGTTTTGTTGGTCAGTGGTTTGATGCGGAGCATTTATAGCAGCCATTTTATTAGCGTATAGCGGATTTCATGGAACAGTATGGAGTGACACGTGCATAGTTTGTCTTGTGTGTACCAACTGTTTCGCTGATGTTTCACGCAGACATAAAATGCGGCTGTGCTGGAAAAGCGTTCATAAAAGACTGACTGGCGGTCGAAACAGTTATGCACCTCACTACACGTATAGTGCGGCCGAACAAATAAGGCAGTCCTTGTATTCTCCGTCAAGCCGGGATCAGTCGCAGACTAGGAGATGTCGTTTTCGGGAATGCCAAGATAATTCCCAATCGTGTGTGCGCAAGGGAGAATGGATGAACAGAAAAGCACGAATAACCAATTAATTTCAAGAAACTGCCATTGATTGCATGCGTGGCCCATAACAGAAAATAGGACGTGTATCGTGCTCTGCATGGATGAAAACTTGGAAAACACCAACATCCGTTTTTCTCATTAAATTTTGTCTTTTAGTCTTTTTAGTTAGTCTTTTTTAAAAACTATTTAGTCTCAGTGCACGGGTTCAGAACATAGCCGAAATGCGTCGCCAGATGCAGAAACTAAAAATAGGAGCTGCACCATTGTATTCAGCGCACTGAAAACCCCTATTGCAGGATTTTTCATGTTGACAATACTTGAATGTTGTGGACTACCAAAGTTGAGTAGGCCGATGACTTGCATAATGCGAACGAATTTCCAAGGTTGTTTTTTGGAGCTAATGTTGACCTGGCAATCTGAATATGCGTCGGAAACATTTCTAACGTCTTCTCTTTGTGAAATTCTTTCCGTGACATTTTTTGTGCAACACACAGTAGCTCCGTTGTTGCATGGAATCTGCTCGTCATGTCTTTCAGGTGTCAAAAACGTGACCTCTCGATGATGTTGGCTTTATTGTGGGCCAATAAAAAGAGCTGCCTCATATTTCTTAACGGGGCCTTATAGAAAAATGTATGGGCTTTCTTTTGGCACTAATGTCATAACTTGGGGCCGTGGGGGAATTGAGTTATTAAAAAATCTTTTTTGTAAAAATGGTCATTTTGAGCAAAAACATGGGTTTCGTGTTTCAGCATAAAAATCACGGTACATACCCAGAAAAATGCGCTGAATAACGTGGTGAAGTTAGATTTTTGATTTGAGCACGCCAAAACTTGAAAAAACTGTTTTTTCTGAAATAGCCAAAAATTGGCCAAAAATTGGTCAAAATCTAAATTTGCCTGTAGCGAGCACTAGAGTTGGAGTTTTGCCCTAAAAATTGGTATGCGTAATAAGTACACTTATTGGTTGGTTTAGGCTTAAAAACTTAAAATATCAGAAAATAGCCATGCGCCGCCACTTATACCGCACCTGTACCGCTCTTATATGCAACACGTTTTAAAACAGAACAAAAACACTGAAAAAAAGAAAACACAATTTTTGGGCAAAAAAATTTGAGGCAAAAGTCTAACGTTAGATTCAAACTCAGCAGCCGTGAAAAACCCCTGGAGAATTAAAAATTAAAATTAAAAGTTGTTTCTGAACTGATTTTGTTACTGTGAAACGAAAACATATGAAAAAAAAACAAAAAATCAACATTTTACCCATTTTTTGGGTGAGCATGTTGTCAGTTGCAAAATATAAAAACTGATTCAAGTACAGCGGTTGCAAGTTTATTAGAAAATAGCTTTTAATACAAAATCCGCGCATGAAATTAAAACATTAAAACAAAAAACACTGAAAAACGCAAAAAATGTGTTTTTGCCCAACTTTTTGGGCAAAAAAATGCCCGGGGCAAAAATCTGAGGTAAGATTCGAATTCAGCGTCCAAGAAAACACATGTGCGCATTTGCTTCAGCTATGATACCGGCGTAATTGTTGCAGACACTGCTCGATATGTTCAGAAACACAAAGTCTGTGTGGTAAAAACCCTGTAACTTAGCCAACAAAAATGGGAAAGAGTTGAAATTTGGTACACACGCAGCACACATGTACTGCCATTTCCACACCAATTTTCAGTAAAATCGCTGCTGTCGGCGCATTTTTAGACGCTCATGACTTTAAAGGGAAACAGGCGGGGTTTTCTGAATTGTTTTTCGTTTATTTTTGTTCAATGCGGTCAAATCAAAAAACTAATGCCTGAACCATCTTTAGCAAATCTGAAAACCCCTGTTTACAATTGTTTTGAGATTAACAGCTGCAGAAGGCGCTACCTTTTTTGGTAAAGATTACAAAATTTTACAACAAAAAATGGGGCATTTTACCAGGGAAATTTAAATTCTTCTTCCCGTAACTCGTAACAGAAATAAGGGAGAAACTGGATTTTTAGCGTGCAGTTAGCCCAGGTGAACTGCTACTCACATACCAATTTTGAGCGCAATCCATTCTGTCGGCATGCCAGCAGGAGCATTTGAATTTTCACGTTTCTTCAAAAAAGGGCTAAGTTCAAACCACTGTGCCGCGCGCTTACAAAAAACAAAAAATTGAAAATTTGACCAAAGATAGCTCAAGGTGTTCTCTAACTGCAGTGCAGATTTCAGCTCAAATGATGGATGCACGCGTTAATGGCAGCGTTTTTTGTAACACACCCAAAAATGGGGTCGAGAAAATGAGCTGTCCAAAAAAGTGTACTTTTTTTAAAATAGCTGCCATTCGCGCGTAGTTCAGCTGATTGGGCTGAAAATTGGTTTTTGTCCGAGTTTTTGGACCTTGTTGACTGTGTTAAAATTTAAGCCCAATCGGAGACAAATTCCAATTTTAGCGTGTCCACCCTGAGGCGATTTTTCGGCGGAAGGCCTCATACGGCTAGCTGACTGGTTGGTTGCACACACGTGCGGTTGATGCACGCATTCTGATTCTCTGCACCTGCAAACTCCGCGCCCGCACAGAAATTGTTTTAAAAAACCACAGCGAAATGTTCGCAATTATGCAAATCGCGCAGTGTGCCGAGAGCACAGTTATTTTCTAGAAAAAAAAACACATCGCACGAAAAACTAGAACGATTGCATTGTGTTTGTTGTTGTTTGTTGCCGTGTCGGCACGGATGGGCGGGCAGAGCCGGAGATTGTTGACGTTTGCGACCGAAAAGTCGCCGGTTCCACTTCGAGTTGCATTGCACGTTGTATTGTGTTTCAGTCGATCGAACGAATCCCACCCATGGCGCCACTGTTCACTCCACCAGAACAGGCAGTTAATTTGTACATTCCAGCCGATAAAATGGAGAAAGATTTGTAAGATCGCGAGAACTCCGAGAAAAAACACACATCGCACGGTGAACTAAAACGGTCGCATTGCATTTCAGAGCATCGAGCGAGTCTCGCCACCGGCGCCGCTGTTCACGCCACCCGAACAGGCGCGACCGGTGCGTCGAAGGCGCCGCGGGGGGCAGCAGCGTCACGTGCCATATGACCCGGCCGAGCGTCACGAGCAGCGTGAGCCGGTGCGTTTGGCGCGCGTGTTTTTTTTGCTGTTTTGCTTGTTTTCTTGAAACGTTCACGAATGAACTCACGAGTGCACATGAAAGCGTTTTTTTGCGTTTCGTTGAGCCGGAACGAAAAACAAACCGAACCAGAATTGAAAAAAAAACATATGTAATAGTTCGCCCGCACATCGGGGTTTTGTATTATTCCGACCACATCTGAGAACCACCCGAATGGCAGTTCATAGACTCATAGTTTCGCCCTTTCGCGGGTCTGTATTTGGTCAATATAACGTGACACTGTACGTACACGTGTGAGTGTTATTCGCTTCGGGTTTCGGGAATCGGTGGGGGAGCGTGCTTCAAATAACCTATAATAAAAAAACTAATTAAAAGATAATTAAAAATTAAAAAAAAACCTTTTTTTCAGTCAGTCGACCGCCACGAAACCAACACCGACCAGGAGATGGCCCGTGGCCCGCCGGTGCTTCCGGCGGTCTGTTTTTTTTAATTTAATTGTTTTTTATCATGCCCATTCGCGAGCGAAGCGGACAGCGGATGCAGGCATAATATGGCCCGTGGTTCGTTCGCGCTAAAATTCCAAACTTACTGTGCCTCGAATTGTGAACATAAAAGGAGCTGAGAATTTTTTCTCCTGCACACAGGTTGATAATCCATAGGTACGCTGTGTGCGCAAAACATGGATTCTGAATAAGCTGTTAATTATTCTTCTAACCCCCTTTTTTCGACTATGTCATAAAATGTGTGCGCAGTTTCAGTGATATAAAGAAAATTCTGACTGTTTTGATAAAAACATTTTCTAGGGTAAAAATCTTTGGGATTTTCAAATTTCGCATTCATTTTTTGATCCGACGCTTTCCAATGCTCAAAATCTAGCTATTTTGTAAAAATTCCGAAAAATGCTTATTTTGAAGTGTATTGGCGATTTCTGCGCATGAAACAAACCGTTATTTGACAAATAAAAAAGTTTCCTGGGGTAACCAGCAACGGAGAGTTTGAATTTGACCTTTATTTTTTTAAAAAATTGAACGAATAACAGTTAAGGCTCATTCATGCAAGCGCGCGCTGACGAGCTTCATCATGAATCATCATCCTCAGCCCTGCTTTGTTTTGGGAATTTTATCCATTCACGGACGCGCGCGCTGAAGCGCGCTGACGCGCTTCATCATGAATGATGAAGCGCCATGAAGTGAAGCTGCGTCAGCCGCTGCGGCTTTTGAGGTTTTTTGTCCATTCACGAACGCGCGCGCTGACGAGCTTCATCATAAATGATGAAATGACGCTGCGTCAGCCGCTGCGGCATTTGGGGTCCGGACATCAAATGCCGCAGCGGCTTGTCTGAAAAATGAGTCGTATTTGCGTAATTTCTGCGTTTTCAATTGTGATAGATGCAGAAAGTTGGTCGAAAAAGGTAATGAATTTTATTGTGCTAAAAATAAATTATTTAAGGAATAAAATTAGCTTTATTGTGCTGCGTTTTTAAAAGAAGCCAAAAGATAATGGGCTAACACGGGCTTTGAACTTTGGCCTCTGTGCTGGCAGGACGACACGTTACCACAGCACTATAGTAAATGACAGGCGGGGAGATGCTGTCTAGGTGTGTATTCATTCACGTCGCTGAGTTTTATTGCTGTGTGCAGTTGTGTGCGTGTGTGTGTTGTCTCCGTACGTGCTGTGATTTCAGTACACACTATTTCAAACGTTTCGATTCGTTGTTTTTGCCGTTTCAGAGAATGTTTTGATCTTTTGATTTGGCCGGCTGAGTGGCTGAGTGGATAGCACTTGGGACTTCCAATCGGAAGGCCCGGGTTCGAATCCGCTCGTGACCACTCGGCTGCCCCGGGTTGCGTGGGGCTTAATGGTTCGGCAGCATAAACGTCGGCTTTCTTAATTCACAAGATTGCTGTTCCGGTGGCGAGGAACTCAATGACATCGCGCCCATGCATACCAGCGCAGCTTGTCCAACGCCCACTTCAAAAGCAGAAAAACTGCTTCCAACGTCGCAGCCCATGTGGTGGACAATAAAAAATTGCGACAATGCCTTTCCCCAAGGGCGTTGGGTAAGGATAAAAAGGGGGCAACAAACAACAACAACAACATCTTTTGATTTGTGCAACATTCACGTATCCAGTGCTGCCGTTGATGAAACGGTTTTGCAATGCTCTACACCGTGGCGATGCTAAACAAGGAAACAGGTTTCACGCCAAACCGCAGTTGAAAACGATCACTTCACATCATACCAGTGCGACGGTCTGGGGTACCGATGTGCGCAGCGCAGCCCTCAAAACCGGTGTGCAGCCCGCAAGAAATTTATGCGGCAGCATTTTTGCGACACCGGTTTGAGGGCTGTGCACCATTTGCAAGCTACATCTTTTGCATCCATCCATTGTTCTTATGGGCTGCACACCGGTTTTTATAAGGGCTGCGCAAATGAGTACCCCACACCGTCGCACGAGTATGCTGCACATAAATTTCCTGCACTACGATTCTGTTTTGTTGAGTATTCATATTCTCACTGTCACACTCATTTTGAGACCAATTACGCTGTACAATACTGTTCAGACCAATCACCCCCCCGACCAGTTTCCAAATAATCCCCCCCCACAAATAATCCCCCATGGGGGTTAATTGGAAACCTGTTTGAAACACATACCCAGCGAATTCAGTGGCTGAATGCAGTGACATTGGTGAAATTGTGCTCCCAAAGGCCCCAAATGGATGAGTTAATGGTAATTTCATTACAAAAGGCTGTTACAAAAGGAAATCTCTGTGAAAAGTAGAAGTTTCTGCAACTTTCTTGCCTGCCATGCAAGGTATTTTTGCCATTTTTCAACCCACCCAAAAGCCCCACCCCTAGAAATTTTTGTATAATCAAACCCCCCCTTCACCAATAATCCCCCCCCCCCCCAATAAACCCCCACTTTTTTCAAAAAATTTTGATTTTCAAATTTATATAAGGAGACCTTATATGCAAGACTTTACGGTAAATGCACATTTGACACACAATTAGGTTGCGGAAGGTGATTTTTCTTTCACTCAAATTTCGCTCGCTCCTTTCACATTGGTAAAAGCTGCCATGTATAGTCGACCATTCCGAACGATAAATTACTGTATAAAATACACGGTAATCCAAAAATCGTCAAGAAAATAAACGTTCGTGTCAGCCAATGAGTCGACGGTTTAAGCCATGTAAATTTAAAACATACAACTTTCAAAATTTCATTCAACATGGACAATCCAGCAGACCACAGCAGAGCTTGAAACTTTCTTTTTTCGTGTGTTGAGAGTATGTACGTGAAACATCAGTCAACTTTCAATGCGTGCCAATGCCAATTACAACAATTGAATTTATTGTTTCTGTTCCTTTTCACTGAAAACAAAGACAGCGGACAGAGTTATTGTTTTTAATATTTGTTTTTCTTAGATCACACGTCACAACAAAATGTCAAAATGCAACCAAAACCGGTCGAAAATAATTGACCGGTTGAGTAATCGTTGTTGCTTTTCTTTCCAACATCATAGTCATGAAATGATATTATAAAACGAACCACAGATAATAAATGCTGTACCGATTGACAAATTTTCTTCCTTAAAATAAACTCTGCGCCATGAACTCTAGCCGCTCGACGCACTGTACGCTGGTTGGTTGACTGAACTTGCGCTAAGAGACACACATGCAAAATTGGCGTCGCCAATTGTGAGCTCTACTGTGGTCGGTGAAACTGTGATGGCATTGCTGGTGGGGGCGGAGTTGTGCACAGAAAGCATGCCTACCGTAATAATCACGCGCGAATCAGCTGATTCCCGATAATTTACACAGTGCAACTGCCGCTGAAAAGCGTTTCCTTTTTTTCTATTAGAATGCGTAATTGAGTCGCACAATGATCCTTAACCATTTCAGTGGCTCCAGAGGACTCCGGAACGATCGACGTGGCCGGTCGGCTGCCGTATCGCACGTGCCGCACGGCAGCGGCGTTTCGAGCGAATTGCGAGGCAGGAGCCAGAAGATCAGGTTTGCTTATCTTTGCCAACAACAATTGAACGTGCGATACACTGTACGAGGTAAAGGCGCTAGTTATGCTGAAACGAACTGTAACAGAATGATGATCACAACAATTTCTTTGCCAACAAAAGTTGACCGTGCCATATATTGTACAATGGTAGACGCGCGTTTGTTCTGCCGAAACGAACTGTACACAGGGTGATCAAAAAAAACGTCGCGACAACAATTCGGTTTTCTTTGACAACAAAAGTTGACTGTCACTGTACTATAGTTGCTGATGGCCGATTAGTGTAATTATTTCGTGTAATTATACGTGATATAATGCGATCATTTTTTCTGTAATCTCCGTTGTTCTCCAGTCCTTAAATCGCTACAAACGCGCTTGTTATCCGGAAACGAACTGTACAGGGTGATCAAAAAACGCCGTGACAATAATTAGGTATCTTTAAAGCTAACAAAAGTTGACCGTGCTATACATTGTATGAGGTAGAGGCGCCAGTTATGCTTACAGGGTGATCAGAAAATGTCGTGACAACAATTAGGTTATCTTTTCCAACAAAAGTTGACCATGCTATATATTGTACAATGGTAGACGCGCTTGTTTTGCTGAAACGAACTGTACCGGGTGATCAAAAAACGTCGCGATACGTTGTAACAATTAGGTTGTTTTTGCTAACAAAAGTTGAACGTGCTATACACTGTATGAGGTAAAGGCGCTAGTTATGCTGAAACGAACTGTACAGGGCAATCAAAAAACGTCGTGACAATAATTACATAGGTCATTTTTGACAATAAAAATCGACCGTGCTATATTACTGATGGGCGGTTATTGTAATTACGGTATTTCGTGTAATTATTTGCGATATCCTACATAATGTGATCATTTTTCCTGTTATCTGATATCTCCGTTGTTTTCCAGTCCACTAAATCGCCACTGTCTCGAAACGAACTGTACAGGGTGATCAAAAAACGCCGTGACAACAATTAGGTCATCTTTGCCAACAAAAGTTGACCATGCTATACATTGTACAATGGTAGACGCGCTTGTTTTGCTTAAACGAACTGTACAGGGTGATCAAAAAACGTCGTGATACATTGTAACAATTAGATTATTTTTGCTAACATAAGTTGACCGTGCTATACACTGTATGAGGTAGAGGCGGGAGGTCCTAGTTATGCTGAAACGAGCTGTACAGGGTGATCAAAAAACGCCGTGACAACAATTAGGTCATCTTTGCCAACAAAAGTTGACCATGCTATGTATACATTGTACAATGGTAGACGCGCTTGTTTTGCTTAAACGAACTGTACAGGGGGATCAAAAAACGTCGTGATACATTGTAACAATTAGATTATTTTTGCTAACATAAGTTGACCGTGCTATATACTGTATGAGGTAGAGGCGGGAGGTGCTAGTTATGCTGAAACGAGCTGTACAGGGTGATCAAAAAAACGTTGTGACAACAATTAAGTCATCTTTGCTAACCAAAGCTGAACTTGCCATACATTGTACAATGGTAGAGTGCTGGAACGAGCTGTACAGGGTGATCAAAAAAACGTCGTGACAACAATTAGGCTATCTTTGACAATAAAAGTTGACTGGGCTATTGTTGATGATGGGCGATTGTAGTTACCGTATTACCCCCAATAAACCCCCATGGGGGATTAATACGTCAGCGACTTTTAAGGGTGGGGGTTTATTGGTGGGGGGGGATTATTGGTGGGGGGGGGGCCGGGGGTTATTTACAAAAAAATTCTAGGGGTGGGGGTTTGTTGAAAATGGCAAAAATACCTTGCATGGCAGGCAAGAAAGTCGCAGAAACTTCTACTTTTCACAGAGATTTCCTTTTGTAACAGCCTTTTGTAATGAAATTACCGTTAACTCATCTCTTTGGGGCCTTTGGTAGCACAATTTCACCAATGTCACTGCATTCAGCCACTGAATTCGCTGAGTATGTGTTTCAAACGGTTTCCAATTAACCCCCATGGGGGATTATTTGTGGGGGGGATTATTCGGAAACTTGTCGGAGGGGTGGGGGTTTATTGGGGGGGATTAATGGTGGGGGGGTGTAATGGGGGGTAATACGGTATTTCGTGTAATTATACGTGATATCCTATATGATGGAATCATTTTTTCTGTAATCTCCGTTGTTCTCCAGTCCACTAAATCGCTGCAAACGCGCTTGTTATGCGGAAACGAACTGCACAGGGTGATCAAAAAACGGCGTGACAATAATTAGGTTATCTTAAAAGCTAACAAAAGTTGACCGTGATATACATTGTATGAGGTAGAGGCGCTAGTTATGCTTACAGGGCGATCAAAAAAAACGGCGCGACAACAATTAGGTCATCTTTGCTAACAAAAGCTGAACTTGCTATACATTGTACAATAGTAGAGGTGCTAGAACGAGTTGTACAGGGTGATCAAAAAACGTCGTGACAACAATTAGGCAATCTTTGACAATAAAAGTTGACTGGGCTATAGTTGATGATAGGCGATTATTGTAATTATTTCGTGTAATTATACGTGATATCTTATATAATGTGATCATTTTTCTGTAATCTCCATTGTTCTCCAGTCCACTAAATCGCCACTGTCTCGCTACTTGAAGTCTATACATTGTACAATGGTAAACGCGCTTGTTTTGCCGAAACGAACTGTACAGGGTGATCAAAAAATGCTGTGACAACAATTTTATTTTTTGTTCTTTCATAAATTTCTCTGGAACGAGCGGAATGAAGGATGCATGCGTACAGTCTGATGCAAAATAAACGCTACAGTGAGGTAAGCAAGTGACTTATTCTCGTGGTTGGCTCAACGTTTTGCCATGAAATTTGGAAAACACTACGTGAGAAATATGTTTGCTGTATGTCTGTGTTAAATTTTGTTTGAAAAGTCTAATTTATGGATGCACAGCAAACTTTTGAAGTCAAGGATAAAAGTCAGATGAATGCATACTAAGTTCACCGCATTGCTGTGCTTCATGTGACTTTGAACTTTAAAACGAAATTTTCAGCATAATGGCAAACATATTTCTAAAGTGTTGTTTTAATTTTCAAACGAATACATCGACCAAACACAGATTTTGAGAACGCGCAGTTTTTGTCCACTGTGG
>JASANC010005040.1:0-21676 GCA_030248135.1 Theristus sp. LFF4_11
CGAAGCCGCGTTCTTCGCGACGCTCGAATGGTGAAAAGGTTTCGCGGCACACACTTCAACCGCAATTGTTCGAGTGTCGAACTTTGTTTCATTAACTTGTTTTCAACAGTACAAGTTATTATTATTCTTCAACCACCAAACAACAGTTTAAAAATCAACATCACCGAAAATGTCACACCACGTTTTGTTTATTGGTTAATTAACAATGCCACAAACGGTTGAGTGTGAACAGAACGAGTCGACGTTTTTTTCTTCGATTATTATTATTTGTTTCCATATTATTGGAGTGGCACTGCCCAATTTTATGTCTTCATCAACAATCAAAGGGAGATATTCTGCAAACCCGGACTTTTGCTTTGTCAACAATTTTTGCTTCAATAGCATTGGCCATTTTATTTTGCTTATTTGCAATAGTAACTGAAACAATAGTTACACCAAGTGTCACTCAATGTGCAATGCGTTGTGTATTCCTTGAAATTTCGGAGCACAAACGTTTTATCTTCTCCATATTTAAATGGTCTATCTTCAATTAATCATTTATTGATTACCAACTCACCTCAAATGAGGAGGACAGTGATTGATTGGGATTGTTTCTCACATCCAGTCAAAGGCACAAGAAGTTGTTATTGTATTTTTTGCAAAGCTAACACTGTTAAATGTGTCAATTGTTTTTGCAAAATAACTTCAACAAAAATCGTGTTATCATTCTTTGATATCAACCCGATTAAAAGGGAACAATTCGTTATACTAAACACATGTTATATTTGTGTTTATTCTACTCATCACATTGGATTATTATTGTGGTGTTACAACGGAAAACATCATATTTTGATGTCAATCAATTGTTAGTTAAATGTCTGTATAACATTGCTAACGTGATTAAAACCTGTTATTCTTCTGAACTGACAACAGGGACACTGATATTATTGGAAAAATCCACAAATCAAAAACAATCTTCAAAACAACTTCTTTACTAAAAACAACAAAAGCGCCGAAAATCGTCAATGGTACTGAGCGCACACGTACACACGAACGGTGGAACGTGGTCATTGGTATCGATGGACGACCCAAAGCGTAATGTTGATGGGTAAACAGAAGTGTAAAAGTTTTGTTTATTTTACAAAATTTTTCCAATAGTTTTGATTTCTTTTCCAACACCACTCTAACCTAATCTTGTGTGCTTTTCTCAAACCTACTTCTAGCAAAAATCGATGCGGACATCGACTTCACAGTTGCGGGGGTCATGTAATGTGCATTGTTGCACAATACCCTAGCGGATGGATCAGACCTTCACTGTGCACGTGCTGTCCACGCGCCGCGCTCCGGCCTGATCATTAGTTGACCACAGAACACGGGTGAGCACGGAGGCTGACCGTTTAACGTTGGACGCCAGCTGTGATTTGGACGTAACGCGTGTGCACGTTGGATGAACGCAATGGTGAAACTGACTCTAATGATTTCTTATACTCATAACGCTATAACTGCAATTGTGATTCCTTGTTCTCTATCGTATCTGCCACTCTTTTGTAATGGTTCTAACTAATCTCTATACTTTCTACACTCTTTTCACAACTGCTCCCTGCCACTCACTCCCTCCATTATCTAGGTTCCAAAACCTATATAAAGGCGAGAGTTGGTGGCCGAGATCAGCTCTATACCCAAAACTCTGCTCTTTGATACAGTCCAATATTATACTGTCATTTCAAAATGTGAATCCTATATCGTGTCCTTGCCTTGTATTTGTGTGTGTCTCTGTGTATTTTATGAGGCAATACGAGGCAATAATAATAATAATAATAATAAATTGTGTGTGCTCCGATCTTCGTCTTCGCTGGAATTTGTAATTCGACGATAACGAAAATCACTTTGTAACACGTCCAAACGGAGTTGTCGTTAATTGAGCGAAGCTGGGACTCGCCTAACCGGCTTGTACAGGCTGAGATCAATTAGTGCCAACTAACTTTGGACGTATCGCGAGAGACAGTGCCTACTCTCGATCATTCAACTCTGCCCTGTCCGACACAAATGAGCACGTCTCAAAGGACACCCGGCACCCAACGTGCCCAAGACCGAAAGGTTGAGGGTGCAGTAGCCAAACCGGTAAAAGGCACGCCGGAAGTAACTACACATGTCATATGTGGTTCTTCGGACTCCCTGATTGATTTAGCACAACTTTGATTTTTGAAATTAAAAAAAAAAAAAATTAAAAAAAAAAAACAAAAATGACGATTTTTGTTTTTTTAACAACCCTACCTCAATTACCCCTTTTCCAAACCGTCACCATGCCTCTTCTTGTGTTTTGACCTCCAAAACGTCACTAATTGTCCCCAGCTAAGCTAATGCTGAAGTGAAGACAAACATACCGCCTTGAAATTCGATCAATTCTTCTGATGGTGTCGCGACGACACGACACGAAGCAGCAACCAGACAACGTCCCGACCCCTTCCTGTCGCTACATTGTATTTGCGATTTTTCAAGCTTAGGGGAGATAAGAACCGGCGGTTAGCTCCCGCGTTAGATATGACACGACCGCAAGAATCACCGATAGATCGCCGAATATGACACGACCTAAAGAATCACCGACAGATCACCGAATACGAAGCATATGATTGCACCTGTGTCAACATTCCCATTTTGTCACACAGCTGCACGGTAGCTTGGTGTTCGAGCACCACACTCGACGTGCGTGCTGGCGTCGTCGTGCCGATTCGGGGATGTCAGGCGAGAGCACCGAGCGAGACCACGATGACCAGTCGATCCCGGCGAGTATACCGGCGCCGCCCCGCCATCCCCCCAAAAATTTTCGGATCTATCTCTATCAGAGAGGTTTTTTGCCTTAGCTATTATCTGTCTAAAAAATTTCTCTAAAATCTAAAAATCTAAAATCAATCGCCAAACCAATCCAAAATGTCGATTTTAGACTTGCTGACGGTTTTACAAGATAATGTAAAACCTTGTTGACCTTTTCCAAAATTCTGCCAAAAATTCAAGTTGCTGCCATTCAATTCCATGTTACTTTTTCTTTTCAGAGATGGTTTATTAAGAAAAGACAGTGAAAATACGGGCATTTATTTTTCTGTTTCGTCTTGGTCGTCGTCCGTCGATCCAAGCGGACTGTTCAAAATGATAATTCGAATACGAATGTGAACAATTGCAACGAACGGCTACCGAATTTTCTATTTACACAGAACAAGGAGGCGAACAGAAACGGCAGCGTGTCGGGTCGGCCGAGTGGAGTGGAGTTGGTGTGTTTCTTCGTTGATCAGATTGAAATTCAATTTTTAATTGACTTTGTCATATGCAAAAACAATTATCGAACAGACGAAAAATCCAACGCGCGGCAAATAAAGAAAAAGACAAAAAAACCGACGAAAGAAACGCCATGGATTTCATGGTTTCATTGTTCGGCAACGCCGAGCAAAACAGCAGCGGTGGCAGGGGTAAATCACGTGTGAAGCGGCGGAGCAGTCGGTAGGTTTTTTTACAAGTGGTCGTTTTGATTCTCAGAGAATGGAGCGGGCGGGACGAGAATCGCGCTGAAGATTTTTTTCTCGATTTTTCAATTTTTTAGTGTGTCGCGTTGCTTCATTCCACTCGACAAACCCCATTCGCTCTCGTTCTTGTGACATTCGCCGCGCAAAATCAATTCCAAACTCTAAATGCGACCATTGCGCAAACTTTGCAACATTTCCATTGCAGCAGTGAACAGTGGACGGCGGCGGTGACCAAGGCCACCAGCACAACAGCCGACGCCGCCACTCGTCCGCAGGCGGCAGGCGCGCTGCTGCAGTTTGACACGCTCGAATTGCCGCCGGAGGATGAGGAAGGAAATGTGGAGTACAAGGTGAGGTGAGACGACACACGAGAGGAGAGTGCAGCTCAGAAGAACAAAAAAACAGACTGAAGAAGGAGATGCTTGAAGTGAAACACAGAAGCGAACACCCTGAAGGCTCATTCATGCACTCGCGCGCGCAGGCGTCACTTTTGCACGTGAACCTGCGACGTTTTTGCTTCTTGAATGTGTAACGATGTGACGCCGTGTGAAGTGATGGAAGTGCTTTTGAGTTCCACCAAGACTCTGTCGTCGGCTGCATAACATGAGATTGTTTCATATCATGTATGAAATTGTGTTTTCCCATTAATCCCCTCGCAAAAAAAGAACAATGTCAAAAGCGAGAAAGAATCAAACGAACTAACGAAGGTTGCACAGCTTCCTCCCAAATGCCAACCGAATAAAAAACCGCACCGTTTCCAGCTGAAACTCGTGAAACCGACGGAGAGCCGCCTGCAGCATCTGATCACGCAGCTCAAGTGGCGTCTCCGCGAGGGCCAAGGTGAGGCGATCTACGAGATCGGCGTCGAGGACAACGGACTTTGTCCGGGGCTGACGGATGACGAGATGCACGCGAGCTTGGCGACATTGCGCCGCATGGCGGACGCGTGAGTGCGGGCTCTTTTTGTGTTTTTTGTTTAAAAAATTGTTTTTTTTAATCGCGCACCGGTTACGGAAACCACAAGGTGCCAAACTCCGGCGGAAATTGTTTTCTTTCTTGTTTATGCAGCCTTTACATTCAAAGATGGCGTGCTGATTGAGAATGAGTATGAAGCATGAAATGACTAATTTTGCTAGGATACGAAAAATCGGAATTCCGGTGTCTAGCTTTCATCGGAATGAACTGCGCTGGTGGATTGTGAAGACACCAGTAAAACTGAAGAAACCTCTTCAGCGCACCCCATCTTTCACATTCGCAGTTGCAGGCAGTACAGTTTCAACGCAGAAAAGAAACTTTCACTATTTCTTGAAATTTGCATCCGAACTCCAAGCACATTTTTTCTAAATTTACGAAAGACACTTCCACTTTTTCCAGTCTTTCCGCCTCGATGAGCGTGCTACGCGAGCGAGCGGTTGGCGAGGGCCGTCACGTGACCGAGGTGCTGCTACGTAAAGTGCCCGACAACCAGCAGTTCCTTGATCTGAGGGTCGCTGTGCTTGGCTGCGCCGACGCTGGAAAGTCCACCTTGCTAGGTTTGCGTTGTTTTGCCGTTTCAGGTTTTTATTGTCCAGTAAAAATTGTTCTTTTCTCAATTGCGCGAATTGAATACATCAGAAAAACTGAATTCAGACTCGTCAATTGGCCGTGGTCCCTTCAGCAAGCATTATACTCAAACTCAGCAGTTTACTTCAAAAGTCAAACAAATGAGTTTTTTAAGAGCCGCCATTAACCCATGAAGCACACATTTTGGTTTGCCGTTTGGCACGGAAATGTGAGCATGTTTCGAAACACAGCCCAGTTTACATTTGATCGTCATCGGTTGATTGATCTGATTCTGAGCAGCTTGACGACGCATCTAATGTTCCATCAGTGTCTGCTGCTGTGTACTGTGTGTCGAAAACACTGCCCCTGAGCGGTCTCGGCTGTTTTGTGCTGATTTTGATTTGCTCATTGGCCACTTTTCTCCACTATACACAGCAGCCAATCAGCGTTTTCCTTTAAACAAATCAGATTTTCTTGGCAGGCGTCCTAACGCAAGGCGAACTGGACAACGGGCGCGGGCGGGCAAGGCTGAATTTGTTCCGGCATTTGCACGAAGTTCAGACGGGGCGAACCAGCTCGATCAGCCTGGATTTTCTCGGATTCGACACGAATGGCCAGGTGAGACGATGCGTTTTTTATTTGAACGATAAAATGTTTCCCTTTAGTGAAGACGCGTTCATGCTGAATGAAGCGTATGCTTTTAAAAATCAGCTTCGTTTCGTATTCACGACGTGAAAAAAAAACAAATTGTTCACTTTCACCTCGCTCCCAACTGTTAAAGAATGCTGTCATTCACGGCTAAGGCAAGCCGCATGCACAGCAACGTTCTTCATCGAGCTTCAACATGAATGGGTCTCGATTTTCTGGTCAACCTTTTCTGTATTTTCTCCATTTTACGACCGACAAATTTGAAATTCGATGCCAAATTTGAAAATACTTTCTTCAGTCCGTGAACTACGCGGAGCACTCGATCGAGGAGATCTGCGAGAAGTCGACGAAACTGATCACGTTGATCGACTTGGCCGGCCATCAGAAATACCTGAAAACGACGATATTCGGTCTCACCGGGTATCGGCCGCACTGCGCGATGCTTTGCGTCGCCGCGAATATGGGTACGGTGTACACGGTGGTTTCCGGAAGACCTTGCACTTTCCTGTGTCGCACAAACAAACACACTGGCACAGAAATACGCCTGACGCGTGCGCTGCGTTGTGCTTGTTTGTGGCTGTGCAACGTGCTGTTATTGTTGAAGTGAACGGTTTTGCTTGTCGGAAATTGACAGTCCTAGCTTAGAGACCGGGAGTACCCTTCAATGCGTGGTTGTTTTCATGATGCGTGGTCACGAATAAACTATTGAACAGTTTTTCGGAAGAATGTGCAGCGGATTGTGAAACGGTTTGTCGTTTTTGTTAGTTTTTACAGTGAAGTTTTACAAAAATCAGGTTTGGTCGGAACGAGCCGTGAGCACCTGGGTCTGGCGCTGGCCTTGGAAATGCCGATCTGTGTGGTGATCACCAAAGTGGACGCTGCGAAACCGCTGCACGTGGAGAAGTACGTGTTGAACTTGGAAGACTGCGAACCGTGGGTTGTACAAAACCGCAAACAGCGAATGAACTTCATGTATTCGTTGATGAACTGTCAACATGCAGTTTGTTTGTATTTTGTATTTTCGCGGCTTTATTTTGAGATCGAAAACCATAAAAATTGCAACTTTTTATTTGGATCTTTGGGCAGACAAAAAACTGCATTTCTGTTCGATATGCATCACAAATTCCACCCAGCAACGAAATGATTCTATCATCAGAATGAAGATTTTTTCAATAATTTCAGGACTGTTGCTGCGATCGAGGCCGTTCTGAAGGGACCCGGCTGCAAAAAGATACCGTCGCGAATCGACACCGAAGACGACGCGATCAACGTGGCGACCTCGCTGGAGCGCACGTGTGTCGTGCCCGTCTTCAGGGTGTCCGCAGTGAGTTTTTGTTGAGCGAATTGAACCTTCTGCTGCGTGGGGCAAAGTAGGCCTGAGAACAACTACGTCGTTCGACAAAATGGTCATGGAATACACCGGAGAAGAACCAGTTCCAAACGGCTAATCCAGTGCGCCTGATTATTCTTTCGAAATTCCATATTTGATCCAATCACACTCACAGGTCACTGGCGAAGGTTTGGAGTTGATTGAGAAGTTCCTCAACGTGCTCCCACCGTCGACACACTCAAAAGACACCAGCAACAGTTTGGAGCAGAAAACGGAGGAATTTCACATTGACGAAATCTTCAACGTGAGACACGTAAGTTTCTGGGGCTGAGTGAGGCCGTGAACATTGGGCGTGTAAGTGTTTGCTGTTTGATCGTGATTGTTGATTCCATGTTATTTCTGAAACCGATTAAATTTTTTTTCTGTCGTTCAAGAAGCTGTTTTTGCTTTTCATCGTGTGTTGGTGTAAATGTTGACTTCACGTGTAGGTGCTGACAAGACGGTGGACACTGGATGCTACATTTATGACCTTGCTTGAGTTGAAAGCTCCTCGTCTCTCTCCCATCATTCTCACTGAAAACATCGACCGGAATTTGAGGGTCGCTTGTGTCTGTTTGTGCCACACGCTGCTTGCTGTGAAGAGTTTTTGTGTCAGATTGCGGAATTTTTCGAAAGGTACTTCAGAAAATTTTGTGCCACTTTTTGGCTTTTTTCTGAATTTTAACGAAATTCCAGATATCTGGGGTTTTCTTTCTGCGTGCTTTCGTCAGAAGAAAAATCAGCATTTTTTCTTCGCATTCGTAAATAAAAGTTTTCATAACCAGTGTGTGGACCAGTTCTGAAACAGAAATTTGCTGCAATGCAAAACACAAATGTCACAAGACTCGCTGGGTGGTTGTTATGTGTATGCGGGTGTTGTTGCGGTGCATTGTGCAAAACGCGCTTGAAATGGGGCAGTGAATTGTTTTTTTGTTACTGCTTATCAACTGCTGCTAACCACAAGGTGTTACATTTTTTTCACTGAAGTTCTCTGCTCTGTTTGCAATGTGATTTTCACCAAGTTTTCGTGCTTGTCAATTTTTTCGACTGGCTTGGTGACTGGTTTCATAATTATTGGGACGGTCAAAAAAGAAGTGCATTTCATAAAAAGCAAAGCAGCGCATTATTTTGTTTCGAGCTGTATGCGGTCAAAAGCTTGATGGGGAAAACATGATGGGATCCACCGATCGTTGTTTTTGGTGCGATTACAGCAAAAAAAGCTGACGAAATGGCAAAATCACACATAGTCGTGTTACGGAAAACGCAACTTCTGTCACTTAATCGTCTTGCAACCGTAGTCGAATTGTTTCGCAACGCAACCTCCGAAAGTTTTTTTCTTAAAAATCCACTTTTTGCCTGTGCAGTGCGGCGTGGTCGCTGCGGGCCTGCTGACGCGCGGCGTCGTTCGCGAGGGCGACCAGTTGCTCGCCGGTCCCGACCTCTCTGGTGCGTTCTTCCCGGTGACGGTCGAGTCGATACACCGCAACCGGCAGGCCTGCCGTCTCGTGCACGCTGGACAGGCCGCATCGCTGGCCGTGCATGCCGAACTGCACGACTGTGCTGCAGTGCTGCGCAAGGCAAGCGATCGATTCAAAAACATTTTTGTTTTGCGAGTTTTTGAAGTGATGGAAACTTGTGAAGATGAAAACAATGAAAATCGACATCCTTAGTGCGAAAAGTACGCCACGAAGGTGTTTTATTGGCGTACGTACGTACGTACGTCGCGGTTTATTATTTACTCTGCGCCAGCAGAGTTTACTGAGAGTGTGGGTGTAGTAATGATGGAAAAACTGATGCAAGTTGGAGGGATTTGTCAAGGGGCTAAACCGTGATGAATGGTTGACGAATACCGTAAAGTCTTGCATATAAGGTTCCTCCCACTTATAAGACCCCTACCCAAAAGTGGGCGGAGTGTCACACGGCGAGAAACCAAAAAATTCAAAATTTTGACTTGGTTAAAATCTTACTCCGTTTATAACGCCCGGAATTCCTAATTTTCGCTTTATAAGACATCCTCCCACTTATATGGTTGTCACACGAAATTCCACTTTTTTCAGAAATTTTTGATATTTAAATTTATATATGGAGACCTTATATGCAATACTTTACTGTATATTTGATATATAATCATTGAGCATCAGCTGTGGTGCGTGCGGTGGCACACGCTGAGAGTACACCAACATTACGTCACTGCACTTTGCAAGAGCTCGGTTTGACGGGTCTTTTTGAGAGTTTATTGTATCCAGAGTTAAAAAATCGGCGAGCATCAAATGGCCAGAATTTCACCAAAAAACAAACAAACGGCAAATTAGGGCACTTTGCAGGGCATGGTATTCGTGCACCCAAAGTCGAAGCCAACAGCGAGCTGGGCATTCTCGGCGAAAGTCTATATTCTCTATCATCCGGCACAAAATATTTGCATCGGCTTTCAAACGACCGGTTGGTGTTTATCGCGGTTTTCATGATGATTTTCGATTCGAAGAGCAGTGGATTGGCAAAAACATAAATCGGCTTCAGTAGTGGAGTGGTCCGAGGCGTTTCTCCGTGATATCAGAGTGGTTGATGGGTTCAAATCCCCACTCGTGGTCACCACGCCTGCTGTATTTGTTTTCAAAAAAATATGACAAAAAACCGTTTTTTTCGTTGCACAGTGCACATCGGCAACGTCTGCCAGACAGCGACCATCGTCGACATGGACAAACGCTGTCTGACGACGAACGACTGCGCGCTGGTGACGTTTCTGTTCCTGAAACAGCCGGAATACGTGCCGCACGGCAGTCGTCTGTTGTTCAGGGAGCGAAAGACCAAGGGCATTGGGCAGGTGCGATCCGGATTTCTTTCTCGGCGTGGTAGCGCTCGCGGATAAGAGTGATGGAATGGTTTCCGATTTTATTGGGCAGTTTTGTTTCTGGCGCGATGTTGTAACGTTTTTTTCTGCCGACGTTTTTGAGAATCAAAAGGGCGAAGTAATTTCAAATCTGCCGCAGTTCCAAGGAAATTTGACTGGTTTAGTTGCAAAAATCGGATCGGTGCGGTTTTATTCGTCAGGCGCGTGTCCAAGAAAACCGGTTTCATCACACTAGCAAGCTGGACACAAAGCAACAGTCGGATTAAAACGATGCCACCAAGAAGCGGTGGCTCCCAATCTTTCTTTAGAGAGGTTTGTGCAAAAAAAATCAAGAAAAAAGTTTTCCAGGTGGTCGAACCGGGCATCGATCCTGCCGACCTACCTCGGACGCCGACGACGATGCGCCAAAGTCGTTCGTCGTTCTGCCTTCAGTTGGAGACGACGTCCACGGCGTCAGCGTCTTGCGCCAGTCTCGCCACTAGTCCCGTCTCGAACAAGGACCGCGCCGTAAAGCGTTAGGAATAAATTAGGAGTTACATGTAGGTTTTTTTGTAAGTTTCAAACCAGAAATGGTTTTTTGGAGGTCACTTGTCTGAAAGACACTGTACTCTTGACTTTTTTGTGATTTTGTGATACGTTTTTGGTTGCATAATTGGATGACATGTGAAATGTAGTGTCTGTTCAGGGAAGGCACAGTATGTGTCTTGGTGTTTTGTGTTAAACTCAACAGTTCACCATGTATATAACTTGGATTGGATGTGTATCATAGCTTGTACATAGCATGTAACTAAAATCGAGTGGAACTCTACCCGTTACTAGCATGTTACTGGCCTGTACTTTAACATCTGTCACTCAACTTTGCTCTTGCACAGTCGAAGAAACAATTGGTTGTATGTAACTAATTGATTAGTTCGATTTTGAGTAACTTTCTTTTCATGTTATCGATTCTGTTTTATTTGTTTGCCGTGTTGTGTTTTATGGGCTGTTATTTGTGTGTGTGTGTGTGTGTGTGTGTGTGTGTGTGTGTGTGTGTGTAATATGTGTTCATGCTGTTTGTTTGTTTTTAGTTCTGTCTTGTGTTTTAGTCGTCTGATTTTCGCGGATATACATTTTCAGTTTTCAGATTTTGTTGGGCTACGAACTTACAAAACGGTGTTCTGGTTGAGTGTATTTGCTTTTCATGTTTTAATTTGCTATTTATTGAGTGATTTATTTATTTTTCTGTTGAGTTTCGTGAAATCTCATGTGTTTTTTGGGCACAATTTTTGTTTTTCACAGTCATACCCGCCGGTTTAATTGATTTTTTATAAATTTTAAAATTTGTTGAAGTTCTTTTGTTTTGCTTTGTGAGTTTTGTTCGTGAATGTGGACCGGATCAGTTTGATAGTCATTGGTGGCCATTGTTTTGTTTTTGCGTCCTTTCTTTTTCTTTCTTCTTTCGCCTCCTGACTTTGCTTTTTGTTGGTATTTCTTGGATCTTGTTTGTTGTTGGTGAAATAACATTTACAACACAGTTTTGTATTGGTGATTGGCCGTAGTTGAATTCAGCTGGGTAATTTGTGTGATTTGTATTGTACAGGGTGAGCCAAAAAAGGTTCCAATTCTAAAATGCTCTCACTGGCTTGTGCTGAGTTGTTTTGAGCTGAAAATTGGAACACTATTAGAAAACATTTAGAGGTTTTTCTGACCAAATTTTTGTCATGCTATGTTGCCCCTATCACTCACTACAGCAAAATATCCGGAAAATATGAAAAATCGACAAATGTTGTAAAACGCAGAGGGTTGATTTAACTGTAACAAAGATAAAAAAATGAACGTTGGTGACAGCCCGAATGTTCACAACACAAAAAAGATAAAAAAAGCAATATGAGTTTAAAGCAGCTTAGAAATGCCGAATGCTGAGTTGCATTTGAACAGTTTTTAATCACTCCAATGTTTCACTTCAAGTCTGAGTGTGCGTAAGCGGTTCTGCTCAGAACAGATGCGAATTTATCTTTTCAAATCCAAACTGTTTTTTTCCCTTTTTTAATACACCAAAATTTGCCACTCTGATATTTTTACCATAGCAGACTGGTTGTTTTTCTGCAGTGAGAGATGCACTTCCATTTTCAGTCTTTGCTGCATCATGGTTAAGTGGACGGCAGAGCAGCGAGTCTGGTCTGCCAATTGGTGGGAACATGCGAATAACTTTCCCACAGTGGTTCGGCAATTTCGTAAAAGATTTAATTTGACACCGCGTGACGATACATCAGTTCGGAAGATCGTTTATGAGCAATGATAAACAGTGAGATTATGGATGAACAGTGTTTTTTGTCAAAAATTGCTAGGTATTTTTTGAAAATTACACTGTAAAAATGAACTTACGTGTAAGCCAAAAAAATTTTGATCACAAAAAACTCCCAAAGTGTTCTAACAAGTGTTCAAAATTTTAAAACACGAGGTTCCTTTGTTACAGCTAAATCAACCCTCTGCATTTTCACAACATTTGTCGATTTTTCATGTTTTCCAGATATTCTTCTGTAGTGAGTGATAGGGACCACATACCATAACAAAAATTTGGTCAAAAAAACCTCCAAATGTTTTCTAATAGTGTTCCAATTTTCAGCTCGAAACACCTTAGCACAAACCAGTGAGAGCATTTTAGAATTGGAACCTTTTTTTGGCTCACTCTGTATTGTAGTTGCAAAGTTTTGCGTGTTTACTGTTTAGCTGTACAGTTGTGTTCGAACTAGGTGTGTTTGGGAAACACAAAAAAATGAAAATGGTATACTTTAGAAATCAACTGAAACAATTTCCAGTCAATTTTTACTGAAAATTTTTCTTCTGATTTACAAGTTTGCGTGACAATGATTTTTGTGTCTCATCGTTTTTACCGCCCACCCCGTTAACTTTCTTGATTTTGCTGTGCAAAGAATGTCGTATGATAAAAGCAATGTCTGCAAATAAATTCTGTTGCCGTTGCATGTCTTGGTTGGTGGCTATTGTGTAATGACTTCACAATGTCAAAGCTTTTGACCCTTCTAGAGTACTGTTTAACAGTACTCGGTTTTAACACGATCTTTCCCCACGTTCCTGATCGTCAAGGAAGATTGCAAGGAAAGTGAAAATCCAAGACTCTGCAGACGGAGTTTTCATTTGACACAATCTATCTATAATACTAAGATAGTAACTGTGTATGTAAGTCAGGTCCGTTCCGCTACGTTGATTGGCTATTAAAATTTACAAGTTTGAGCCAATTTTGCTATTTAAGTCATCATCAGCTGAATACTCATACTCCATTTTCTAATGACAACGCAAAGTTCAAATCGTCATTCCACATGACGTTAGTCATCATGATGCCTTTTGCTCAAGAGCGACAACAAACAAGCGAGACAATCGTAAGAATTGCAAGAACTCCATTGTAGACGATGGAGTGTTTTTCACAAAAAACGAGTTTTTAAAACAATCGCTTGCAAGTTGATCGCTCTTTTCACAAGGTAGACTTTTTATAAAGCCGGTGTTTACAACGAGTATTTAGAAAATCGTTGCTTTTTCCTTCATTTGTTTTTTATCATAGAAAATGCGTCACTTAGGATAGAAAAGCTACATAACAAAACAAAAGCGACCGTTTTACACAATGGGTACTCAGAAACGTGTTGCTTTTTGTTGCACTCGATCAAAAAGAACTGGCTTAGGTTAGGGTAAGCGGGGAAAAGAAGTAAACATTCAAAACAAAAGCGGGAGCTTTGCTACGGGTGTTCAGTATGTAGAAAATCGTTGCTTTTTCCTTCATTTGTTTTTTATCATAGAAAATTCATCACTTAGGATAGAAAAGCTACATAACAAAACAAAAGCGACCGTTTTACACAATGGGTACTCAGAAACGAGTTGCTTTTTGTTGCACTCGATCAAAAAGAACTGGCTTAGGTTAGAGTAAGCGGGGAAAAGAAGTAAACATTCAAAACAAAAGCGGGAGCTTTGCTACGGATATTCAGCAACATGTTGCTGTTTTGTCATTTCCATTCTATCAAAAATCCTTGGCTAAGGTTAGGGTTAAAAATAAGAGCAGTAAACATACCACACAAAAGTGGCTGTTTTGCAGCGAATATTCAGAAAAGTTTTGCATTTTTCGTCATTTAAACTTTAAAAGGCTTGGCTTAGGTGAGCTTTGCTACGGGTATTCAGTAAAATGTTGCTGTTTTGTCATTTCCATTCTATCAAAAATCCTTGGCTAAGGTTAGGGTTAAAGGTAAGAGTAGTAAACATACCACACAAAAGTGGCCGTTTTGCAGCGAATATTCAGAAAAGTTTTGCATTTTTCGTCATTTAAACTTTAAAAGGCTTAGCTTAGGTTAGAGTAAGCGGGAAAAAGAAGCAACTTATCAAAACGAAAGTTGGCGTTTTGCAACAATTGTTCAGAAGTGTTGCCTTTTTGACATTTACACTCTAAAAGGCCTGGCTTAGGTTAGGGTAAGCGGGTAAAAAACCATTACCAAGTCAAAAGCGGGTGCTTTCCAATGGGTATTTAGAACAGTGTTGCCTATTCAGAAATGACAGCTGACTGAAGCAGATTGCTTTTCTTAATCCTGTATTTTAAACTGAAACAAAAACTTAAACCGGTATCAGTTAATTGTTGTTAACCAAACGACATTGTTTTTTTATAATTTTTTTTAACAGGAATGGCGATTGAACAACATGTGACGACATTGAAAAGCTAACCAAACAAGATTAATTTTAAAACTTTAAGCGGGAATGGCTGTTAATTGTTGCTGATCAAAGGAGATTGTTTTTTTTTGATACTTTAAACGGGAAGGACAGTGGAATGCAACTGATTAGCAAAGAATGAAAAGACAAATAATTGACATTGAAAAGCTAATAAATGCGAGAATTGATTTTGATACTTTAATAGGGAATTGCAGTTGTTTGTTGCTGATTAAAAAGGTTGCGGATTTTGAGTCCGCGTCGTGGGCAGGGTCAAAAGGGGAAAACCAACTCAAAAATAATAGTTGTATTTATCAGCTAACCGTGCCGTAGGCACGGGTCAATTTGCTAGTTACCGTATAAAGTTATTTCTGAAAACTTTAGCTTTTCGAATTTTGTAAATCTGCACCAATGCCAATTGCGTTGCCTGGCATTAGATGTGCCAGACGGTTGGACATTTTCTGCTTTTCATTCACATCCATTCGAATCTTTTGAAAACAACTCTTGATATGTAAATAAATAAACAAGACGTCTGTTTTCCCTCTGAATGAGCACGTCTCATGCCCGTTTTCACTCATACAGTTATGTGCTTTGTTTTTAGTTTCGTTTTGTTTCGCTGACACAGCGCGTGTGAATCGCTCATTTTCGCACGCTCAAAATTGATTGCCATCTATCTGTTCCTCGTTTGGTCACTGAAGCTGTCTCTCCAGCCACAAAACCTTTTTATCTTTCAGCGGCGTTCACGAAGCAGACCGCATTATGTTAAAACAAAGCTGCGCGGTCACACAACACTACTTCATGAAGGCTCCTTCAGTTATTCAATAGTACCGTATTACCTCCATTAAACCCCCATGCGGGATTAATACGTCAGCGACTTTTGGGGTGGGGGTTTATTGGTGGGGGGGGGGGATTATTGGTGAGGGGGGGGGGTTATTTACAAACAAATTCTAGGGGTGGGGGTTTGTTGAAAAATGGCAAAAATGCCTTGCATGGCAGGCAAGAAAGTCGCAGAAACTTCTACTTTTCACAGAGATTTCCTTTTGTAACAACCTTTTGTAATGAAATTACCATTAACTCATCCCTTTGGGGCCTTTGGTAGCACAATTTCACCAATGTCACTGCATTCAGCCACTGAATTCGCTGGGTATGTGTTTCAAACAGGTTTCCAATTAACCCCCATGGGAGATTATTTGTGGGGGGGGGGGGGGTAGAGATGTCAAGAAAAAAAAAATTTTCTATTTTCTTTTTAAAAAAAAAATTTTTTTTAATTTTTTTTTTTTAATGAAAGTTGTTCAGAATTTTTCAGGGAGTCCGAATATCACCATCTGAGGAGCCACCGACTTACCATATGACCCCCACTCATATGGGAGGAGGGTGAAAATTTCAGACTTGGTTTCGGCGACCCCATTTTCCCACCGACGACATCACGTCTCGTGTTTTGCCTCTCAATTCACCTCAAATAACATGGAAACAAGTTCCACAACAAACCGGTGTGATCATGCTGACGACACGAGGCGAAACAGCAACGAGCAACCAACGAAGTTACGCTTGCAGTGGCAGACAGTGCAATTTCCACCTTTCGAGATCCTGAAAAACGATGCGTAAATGTGAGTTCTCTGCTTCTATCTCACCTTAGCGACATCGGAATTTGTTGAACTAGCCTTTGCGACGCTCAAGTACTTCAATGCGCGAGTCGATCATCACTCACCAAGGCTGAAAACAGTCGATAAATCAATCCAGAATACCACCTGCAGCGTTGAAGACTAAGTGACAAGGTAAAGTCAAAGAAAATTTTTGTTGAACTTTCGAAAAATTATGCCAAAAACGGCATTTTCAGGGCACATTAAAGAAAAAATTTCAAAAATTTTTAATAAAAAAAAAAAATGCTCATTTTTTTACTTTTTTTCAAAAAAAAATTTAAAAAAAATTTTTTTTTTTGACCTTTACATCTCTAGGGGGGGATTATTCAGAAGCTTGTCGTGGGAGTGGGGGTTTATTGGTGGGGGGGGGGATTAAGTGCGGGGGGGGGGGTTTAATGGGGGTAATACGGTATTTATGTTAACAGCACAGGTTATTTTACTTGATTTGCCGGTTGTTACAAGTGCAAGCGGTTTCGTTCAAGTGTAATTACAGCATAAATCAGTGACTCAACAATCAACAACCCGCCACTGGAAAACAAGCACTTAATCAAAAACGGTGTTTTCAAAACATACCGTCATCATTGCAACCCCCTCAGTGAAGAACAACTGCGTAACGGGCAACATTGTCCATGGGAAATCTCTTTTCGTCATTAAAAACGCGTAGAGAGCAGCTGATTCTTTTCATTATTCTAGATCAGCAAGCCGTGTGCTTGTCAAACATCAGTGATTTCTAACGCGTCTCTGATTGAAGTAATCTTGTTTGTTTAAAATTGGTCATAAAATTGAACGTTTTCATGAGGGTGAGTAACAGGAGTTTTTCTGGAAATTTTTCTTGTTCTTTTCGGTTTATGGTAAACAACAATGCTCAACATTGTTGTTCATAGCGCATCTTATCAAATCCCAGCTGTTTTGCAAGTATCGTGCCCTAAAGCGCATCAACAAGATATGCGCCTTCCACCAGCATTTGCGGAATTTAAAATTCCCGCCGTTCGTAAAAATATCTTCATCTTGTTTTTGTTTTGTCCAAGAAAATATTACATGCGGAATTTCCATACGAGTATTTTCCTTCGTGGTTTATTCCCCTAAGTGAAACAACGGATCAATAAAAAATTCATGAAATATCAAACTCAATTGCCATTGGGCTTTTTTGCACTTTTCTCAAGTTAGCCACAAATGACGCAGCGTGTGATAAAACATTTTTCAACAAAAAAGTACTTGCAAGTGAAGTAGTAGATCATTACCACACTCAAGAAAATGCGTACCTGGCAAGCTAAGTTATCAGGATTTTTACTCACGACTTTGCTGCAGAATGATCTGTCAGTGGTTGATTTTGCTTGTATTATTTTGACAACCATCTGAAAAAATTTTTTAATAAAAATGGGTCTCCGTATCTCATGCTGTCTTAACACTTTTAGCGGAGCATCCCGCATTCTTGCGAAATAAAATGAATGAATAAAAAAAGCCTGTTTGTTTTCGAGTTCTGATTGTCACCGAAATTTAGCATAAAATTGACAAACAGTCTGGTTAGATTTTTCCTAATGCCATGGTGCTCCCATACCCAATGCAACCTGGGATCAACAGGAACTTAGCCAATATGCCAGATTAGCCAGCCGTTCCCATGTGACCCAATCAAAAGCTTCTCTGAAAAGTTTATTGCTTTTATAATCTTTCTCAGGATTACCGGTACTGATCGACACAAACAAAAACGCGAACATATGCGTCATTCTAAGCGAGTTTCGTCAACAGGGATGGATTAGCACAGCACGTGTTGCGGTTGGATTAATTAAGTTTTTGAAGCAATCAAAGCTCGATGGTCCTTAAACCTTATATCCCTGGCGTACACGTTTCACAAAAGTTTCTAGTAGTAGTGGGTGGCTAGTCACATGCTTTCTGGGTAACTTTCGCTCTTTATTCGTAAAGTCTCGCGCAGAAGAAGGTGCAAATAAAAAAACTTGAAATGCTGGGCGTGCTTCAAATAAAAAATGGCAATTCTTTTCAATTTTTTTTTCAAATTTGCTCGGCTTTATGAAGGCGCCTCATGTGCAAGACTTTTGCGGTAAACTTTCAGCACATTTTGTATGCGTGTGGTTTTGTCTCACATGAAAACTTCCCGCACGCAAGCGGCCAACCAAGTCTATCGTCAATCAAATTGTGTTCCGGGGTTTTGTTAAAATAATTCACACCGTTTTTTTTCAAAAATGAGTTCATCTTCTGCGACATCATTGAATGAGTTAGATTTTCTTCTTTTGTAGTTCAACCATAGTTTCTTCTACTTTTTACGCCAACTTTATGTCTATAAAATTATTTTTGTTTCTTCATGGTTGTTGGATTATACAGGGTGGTCGATAAGTAGTGATGCTAATTTTGAAGTGGTATTACTCGCCAACCGTTCAAGTATGACTTATTTTTTTTAAACGTGTACCACTGAAATAACGTCATGTGCCGCAAAACATGCGCTTGTCGTTCACAGCAAACCAGACTTTCCGTTTAGCCGATTTCTTCCCGTAAACAAATGGTGAATGTCGAATGAGTCACACCAAACTGAAATTTTAGTGGCTGTACTTTGACAACGGGCGTTTTTAAAAGGAATGACGTCATTTTAATCCGGACACGTTTGAATAAATCCAAAATATTTCAATCAAAACTTTGACCATTTTTTGTAATGTTTAACTTGGATTTCGACATTTGAAAATTCAAATGAAATACTTAAAAAGCGGTAGGTAAGCTACAGCCCTTCAAAATTGGTATCACTACTTACGGACCACCCTGTACTTTTTCTGGATAGCAAATTTTAAATATGTGAATGAATAAGATGTTGATTGATTGATAAATTTCAAAACTGACGTGCACACAATATCAGTACACGCGATAAATGTGTACGTCTACAAAAAACACACAGCTCTCTCTGATTGTTTGTGTGAACAACTCGACACTCACATTCTGGCGACCCATTTTTTGATGGGCTTCGTGGCGTGCGTTTATCTTCATTAACCATCACGTTTTTTGTGTTGCAGAAAAATAATCGAGTAAAACAAATTGGAGAAAGAAAATTAGAAACTCAATCATGACACGTACTAACGTCACGGTTAGCGTTTGTCTGCTGACGACAATATTGCTGAGCTGTTTCATCATCTCTGCTCAGTCGTACTGGATTGTGACCGACCAATTCGGCGAGCCGATGGTACGTTCGTGACTGCTTGTTACAGTTGAAATAGTAATGGCTGTTATTTGTGCAAATCCTTTGTTGGTTTATTTCTCATTTGAACAACAACATTAGATAAAAAAACTGGTGACGCAAGTTTATTTTCAAAGTGGTGTATGTTTGTGACAGCTGGCATTACTTTGTAACTGTGTCAAAATTCAATCTCAGCCAATCAGCAGGTTGCACTGATCTTGTCCGACCCGACAGGGTGGTTCCATAAAAGTTGCAGTAAGACCCAGTTCAGACGACAGTGTATATACTCTGACAAAGTACATACACTGGTTTCACAGTCGCAGACAAACACACAGGCACACACAAACACACTAGGTAACACGATTATACGTGTTTGCTTGTTATTATTGTGCAATATACGCGTTGTGTGACAATTATCGCACTGCGTCTTCAAGTTTGCGATTTGAAAAACATAAAACTGTTTTTTTAGAATCTGTAAATGGATTGCTGTTTCCTTTCCATGATTCAGGCAATCGAACAACTCGAAGAACTCAAACCGATCGCGAACGCGAAACGCCACGGCTCTGCTGAGATGGTCATGCACTGGCTGACGAAAACGCCGGATGGATCTGACGTTGATAGACTCGGTAAAGTTGGCTGAGCATAATGTAGAAAAATGGTGAACAGTGATTAGTGGAGAAATTCAGCAATGTGTGATCTCAATTTCATCGATGATTGATTGATTCATTGACTTTAATTGACACATAGAAAGTTGTTGTATAATGCGCGACCTTTGAGTTTTCAGTGTTCTATACTATAAACCCCCCAAATATTGGAACATTTTTTGTCTGTTTGGTGAAAATATATATACAAACATTGCACGATCATTTGATTTTGGTCACCCTGATACAGGTTTTATTGAAAAAAAAACGTTCTTGACAGTTCGGGTTCAGTACAGGTTCAGCGGTAATAGCTGAGTTCTATGACGTTTTTTCGACTGTACCTCTCAATGTATGATTTCGGGTCTCACGCAAAACGTTTAAAAAAAGATAATAAAATGATCAAATCAGCACATTGTCATCACGCTGAAACGTATAGCTTTTAAATTGTAAAGTGCTCCATCAATAGCTCAATACCAGCATGTTTGAGCCATTTGTTGAATTGTTTTTCTCCAGCCACTCAGTGTGCGTGCGTACTAAGCTTGGGTTTGTTTGTCAGATTAGAACAAAAATGTTGGATAGTTTTTTGTCTCACGTGTGGTACACTTCAGTATTATTTTCAAGAATGGGAGTGAAAAGCTATAATCCAACAAAGTTTTGTTTGAAAAACATCAGCCCTGCTCTTGATGATAGCGCAAATTTACTGTAAATACATGTGTGAGCAACAAGTAAAATAAATTATAAGACGTTTTATGCGGTTTGTATTGTCAGATATTGCGCTGAAGCAGAAAAACGCAATAGTTTTTATTGATTCTCTGATAAACTTTTACACAGTGTTTTGTGTGCTCTTTCTTCACCAAACTGCTTGTTTGGAAGGTCAAAAACTGAACTTTGCTGTTTTCTAAAGTCAAAACTGTTATTCAAAAGATCATTTATTTTTTTTGGATAGCCGCCGAACGCTTCATGTGAATAGCCCGTATTTCATACCGAAAGAGTAGCAAACCTGCTGGCAGGTTTCCCATTCAGACAAACAACCCCTTTTATTTGAGAACGTTGGTCTTTGTTAGTCTTGCACAAAACGCAATAATAGGTATTCACTTCTTTTCGCTATCCATTCAGATTTTTTTCAATATTCGCCGGAGCTGAAAGTTGGAAAAAACTCGCTACGATCAAAAAACGGGAACCATTATGAGTCATAAAAAGGTACATACGCTTATAAATTTACCGTTTCCGTTTCCGATTCCAATTTTTATCGAAAGTCTAAACTGAGTAAAGGCGAAAACACCGTTTAGTTTTTTGTTACGTTCCGTACAACGCACAGTCGTCGTTCTAAATCCCGTGCGCAAACTAAACCGTGTCTGTAAAGCATTGAGTGGCAGAGCCTAAAATGATAATACAGTACCTACAATCTACGTGCTTTTCAGAACTTCTTCGGCGTTCTAATCATAATCGGTGTGGCGATATCGTGGACGGCCGCCACGCAGCTGACCAGAAGTTCCCTTCAGCATGCCGAATTCTACGCGCCGTTTTTCATGGTCTGGTTCAGCACGAACTTCATGGTGCTCTGTTGGCCTGCGTATTTCGCAATTGCGCGAATCATTGCGGCTTGCAATGCGACACCAACCGGTGGGCCAGTCGCAAA
>JASANC010005047.1:0-56010 GCA_030248135.1 Theristus sp. LFF4_11
GGCTGCTTCGAAACGAACTGCACTTAGCAAAAGACCACCGGCGCTGCACAAGACGCAGTGATGAGCAACAAGAGGACAATAAATGTTAGATCAACAGGTGGAAACCGCTGAGAACCCGCATTCCCATAGAACCACGTGCCGGCGTTGATACCCACGCCACGGGTCTGATAATATACAGTCGAATATTAAATGATAGGCAATCAGCTGACTGGTTGGTGGTCGCATGACTCATGCTGTGCAGTGGGGGACGACAGCACTCCGACAGACGACGCTCCACAGCAATACACTGGCACTGCATGCAAGCTCGATCGTCAGCCAATCAACTGATTCTCTACAATTTAAGGAGTCGACTGTACGAAATGAGGCCCGGCATCTCGGTCAGCTATTTGCTTCTACCTGTTTTTGTTTTGTCCTAATAATAAGTCCTGTTGTGCTATAATAATGTGTCATTTCACGTGCGCAGTGTGTCGCAAGAACGTCTGTCATAGAGGGACGCACTGTGTGCCTGACCAGTGCGAAACCGGCTTCCTGAATTGATCGCTGTCGTTGCGATCCCATGTCTGCAGCCCTGACCTCCTGTTATTCATGCTCTTTCTTTTTTAATTTTGCAGTCTTAAACATGTTCTTGGACTTTGTCAAAAGCCCTTTCTTGACGTTTGCAATAATGTCAGGCAAACATTTCAGGCGAGAACATCTGCGCCTCGCACGTCTGTCCGAAAGGCCACAAATGTGAAGCGAACGGCGACACATTCAAATGCATCGATCGTTAGTCGGATGGATTGCAGTGTTTGTTCACCAAAAAATGCGTTAGAAAAATCAAAAATGTCACTCAGAAAATGCCTTTCAGCCGAGAACAACTGCAGCCCGGCGTGCAAAGGACGACGAGATGTGCGTACGGACGGATGAGGACGAGTACGTGTGCACAGCACGGTTGAACGGGAAACAGGCGTTCTACGATGGCAGGACTGATGGTTTGCTTGCGTACACTCACCGACTTGTTGCTTTCGTCAAAATAATAATGTCATCTTGACATTCTGGTTTCACTGATTTAATTATCAATCACTTCAGTAAGCAAACGAGTTACTAATGTTCATTGCCATCACCTCGAAAAACGCTGAACTTCAACCACAACAAAAAGTCTCTTTCTTTTTCGGGCGTCTACGTCAGTTGCACGGACGGTCGGCTGCTACACGTACAGAGAGTCGCCGGCATGCGGGGATGTTGCCGCGCTGCGAAAATTGCGCCTCGACATGTGAGTGGAAACCGAGTGTGTCTGCGGGAATCCGTGAGGCATCTGCGGGCACACAATGACCGCAGAGCTCGATGGGCTGCCCACTTAACGGCGCTCTGCAGGGTTGCTTGGGCTCGCTCTGGCTAAAAACATCGCATATAAATTAACGTTCGTTCGTTCGTTTGTTGGAGCGTGTCCGTCAAACGGCTTAAAAAATTGCCCACAACATTCCGCGAGAAACGAAGCCAAAAATACGATGTTGCTCTTTCATACAAGCAGCAAATCACCAATAAAAAAATCATTTTTGAAAGAAAAATACTTTTTTGCTAGAAACAATCGCGGCTGTTACTGCGATGAAGGCATCGGCTCGTGCGTGCACGAACGAAACGAATTAAATGGAAACGCTGGGTGTTCTGTACGCCGCTGAAAGACTTTGACTGCGCCGACGTCACGCTGCTTTTTGCGTGATTTCTCGTTGCGGTTCTTTTACCGAGAACCTGAAACATGAGCTGTATTCTGAGCGGCTATTGTTTCATTCTACGGATCATTTGTCCGCCGTTTGTTGACCGTCTCGGTTATATAAGTGCTGTGATTGATGTGAACACTGTGATCGCTTTTTGCCGAGCAAACTTTTTAACGACTGAACAATTTCTTTTTATTGTACGTTTGAAATATCAATGAAGTGGCAGTAATAATACAGTGCAACGTTCATGACGTATTGCCAGATTATTGAACTTCTTTTAGCGGAGACACTGGTTCAAATCAAAAACAGCTAGAAACAAAATAGCGGAGGAAAACTCCGGAAACTTTGCGACTTGTTTTGCCCTCGAAACACTTCTTCTGTAACCCCGGTTTCAACGGTTACTGCCGACCACTTCTTGAGCCACCCGGTATATCCCTGAGGTGGACCCGTATGCGGGACGCAGCTGACCTTGACGATGCTGGCTGCTGTGGTTGAGCCAATGTGTCCCACACCCATTTGCACTGTTTTGTTTACTATGTGCGTTATTTTTCGGCAGTTACCTTTTTGCGCACTTTTTTTAATTTCCCAATTCCCACCATGCAATTCATGTTCCACTTTTTGAGCGTTGTATTGAGATAACTTAAGGGGCATTCGTAAGCAGTATTTAGTGACCGCGTAGCTATGTTTTAACACTAAATACTGCTTCATGAATGCCGCTTTATTCCAGCAGTGCGATGACAGCCAACCAATTGACCGCCAGGGTTTCCGGAGAGAATTTTTTCGTGCCAAGTTTTGTTCGGTTAAACAAGAAAAGATACCAAAGAAGATTCCACGACGCTTCTTTACCACGACGCAACGCGCTTCAGTTTCCGTAATTGGAAAAAAGAGAAGTTTTGAAAGAAAAACCGATTGTTACAATGTTACTTGATACATGCAGCTGTGTCACTAAATTGTTAGAATTGCTTGTTTGTTCAAGCAAAAGTGTGTTATACAATGTACTACTCTGCTAAACCAGTGTTTGCATGGCACAAGAGCTATAGTTTCACATGACACTTTCACAATTCTTCAAAAATAGTTTTTTTTGTGGCCGGACAAATATATAGTCATCTTGTTTTTTCAGACAATAAGCGACTGAAATAATGTTTTGGCAAATTGCGCTGCTTTCCGGTATGTTTAATCGGTTTTAGTGGCACACCACAAGACAACAATGCCTTTGGTTGTTACTTTCGATTGAACGAGATGTTTCAACAAAAATTTCGAGGTGTCATATTTCTACCGCTCTACTTGCTTCAGGTTTGCTTGTGGTGAATGGAAGATCAGTCTCAAACCAGGGCCGGCTGTACAGGCGTCTGTTTACGAACTACAACAATTCGATGCATCCAGTGAACCGTGATCAAGCGCGTTTGAACTTGAGTCTGAATTGCTTGATTTACAGAATCGTACGAGTGGTTGGTCGGTGGATTTTTTCAGTTACCTTTAGACAAACACAGACAACTTGGATTCAAGAATTTGCATTTGGCATGTTGAATTAAAAAACGTTTGTAGAGATCCACGTGCAACCTATCAACCAATGCGGATTGATCATCAACAGGTGTGACTGGTTTTCAGGTGCATATCACGCTTGTTTACAGGATGAACGCCACAGTATGCTGACGTTACGCATGTTCATTGAGTTGAAATGGACCGATCAAGATTTGACGTGGTCGCCGGCGTATTATGGTGGAATCCGAAACACGACCGTGGCGTCCGAACTGCTGTGGATGCCCGATCTAACTATTAGTGGGCTGTGCGTCTTGTATTGGTGTCTTTTTTATGGTATTACCACAAAGTCTTGCATATAAGGTCTCCTTTAAATAAATTTGAAAATCAAAAACTTCTGAAAAAAGTGGTGGAATTTTGTGTGACAACCTTATAAGTGGGAGGAGGTCTCATAAAGCGAAGAATAGGAAGTCCTGGCTTTATAAACATAGTAGGATTTCGTTTATAAACCAAGTCAAAATTTTGATTTTTTTTGGTTTTTCGCGCCGTGTGACACACCGCCCATTTTTGGGTGGGGGTCTAATAAGTGGGAGGAACCTTATATGCAAGACCTTACGGTCATACTGGTTCTGCGTTTGAATGAGACGCGGTTTGTTTTGACACAACGAGAAAAAAGTAAGGGTGTAAATGCACTATCTGATAATTCTCAATCTGTCTCAACGTCTGCATCGACTACACTTGCTTTTTTCTGCGTGAAACTGTTGCATTTCATTCACTGTGTGCAGCATTGAATGGCGCCCCGCGATCAAGGCCAGTCAGCAGTACGCACGTGTTTACAACGACGGCACCGTTTTCTACTCGATGACATACCTGGCGAAAACGCACTGCACATTTGACCTCAGCACGTTCCCGTTTGACGCGCAACGTTGTCAACTGCGCTTCAGTGTCTGGCAGCATTTCAGTGACGTGATCAGGTTCGATATGGTTCTCTGGCTAGGAGGGCTGCTTTTTTGATGTCGACGTTTTTTTTCATACAAGACAATTTTTTGGGCGTTCTTTTCAGATTGAAACCGTTTGAAGCACATGAAATGGTGGTGGGACACTCGGGCGAAGACCAAGCAATGGCGACAAACAAACGTCAAAATCGTTTTATTCAGTTTTGATTTGAGACGATAAAAACGTTAGGAAATTGCTGGTTTGGAAAGAATTTTTCTCTTTTTAGAGTGGGATCTGGTCTCGGTTGAGGTGCACCACGAAAACGTCACAAATCATAATCACAATCGCTTCGGTTTGTTGGCAGATGACAACAGCACCGCCCATCATTCTAATTTAATTGGTTCGTTCAAATTGGATGCGTCCAATCAGCTAATTGTGGCCGATGATTTCATGTTCACGGCATAAATACACACTGTTGACGTTTCCTACTGCAGTCTACGAATTGCTTCTCCGACGCAAGCCACTGTACTACGTGACCAACTTCATTGTGCCCATCTACATGGTGACCACGTTGGCAATCGTTGGTCTGTTTGCTCCAAGTTCCAATCTGGACGAGCGAATGAGCACTGTATGCCTGGGGATTCATGCGTTCCATTTCAAAAATCCTTGTCTTGTACACACACACCCTTCTTCGACACACGCATGGTGTTGCACAACATGCAGACAAACGTTACTGCCGTGCCAGTGCGTTTGTTTTGTGACTGTGCAACATATTATGCATTTGAAGAAAGTGTGCACGGCCTAGCTTGAGCTTAAATTCATGCACGACGTATGCACAAACGTACAGTCGGCACGTCACGTCACAGCACGTCAAGAATGTGTTATAAACGTGTTACCGTATTACCCCCATTAAACCCCCCCCCCCACCATTAATCCCCTCCCCCACCAATAACCCCCCCCCCCCCCCCCCCCGACCAGTTTCCGAATAATCCCCCCCCCCCACAAATAATCCCCCATGGGGGTTAATTGGAAACCTGTTTGAAACACATACCCAGCGAATTCAGTGGCTGGTTGCAGTGAAAATGATGAAATTGTGCTACCAAAGGCCCCAAATGGATGAGTTAATGATAATTTCATTACAAAAGGCTGTTACAGTAGGAAATCTCTTTGAAAAGTAGAAGTTTCTGCGACGTTCTGACCTGAAATGCAAGGTATTTTTGCCATTTTTCAACAAACCCCCACCCCTAGAATTTTTTGTAAATAAACCCCCCCACCAATAATGCCCCCCCCCCACCAATAAACCCCCACCCCTAAAAGTCGCTGACGTATTAATCCCCCATGGGGGTTTATTGGGGATAATACGGTATAAAGATAATGTAACGCGCTGGATTGCTAATTTTTTGCTCGATGAATGAGACGTGACGTGACGTGACGTGACGTGACGTGACGTGACGTGACGTGTCAGATAACTTTTGTGTGCATGAATTGGCCTTTACACAGTGGTTTTTACATTTCAAGGCTATGACTGGCTTGAGCGTGATTCTGGCCGTTGTCTGGATGCTGATGATCGTGATGACATTCGTTCCCGAGGACGGTCACGTGCTGCCCTACATCAGTGACAGTTGTTTACTTTGTTCTTTTGATGAATCTGTACGCTATTTTTATACTTTTTAATATTTTCATAGGTTTTACTCCGTCACTTTTCCACTGTTCAGGCAAATACATCATTTCAAAGTTGCTCATATCACTAACGGCATTTGCTTGTTCGCTGGCCGTCTTGTTTGCGCACGAGGCCGCGAGCAGAGGACGTTTGTTTTATTTTAAAATCACAGTTTTAGTTATTAATTGAGGTTTTTGTTTGGTTACAGTACAGTATGGCCGAATTAATAAGGCAGGTCTTCAATTCTCCATCAAGGAGGGATCAGTCACAGACTGGGAATTGCCTCTTTGAAGAATGCCAAGTAAATTCCCAATTGTGTGTTAAAGGGAAAAAGAAGGAGCAGAATATTGTGGATTTATTCAAACGTGTCCCAACTAAAATGACGTCATTTGCTTTAAAAACGCCCGTTTGTCAAAGTACAGGCACTATAATGTCAGTTTGGTGTGACTGATTCGACATTCACTAGTTGTTTGCGGGAAGAAACCGGCTAAACGGAAAGTCTGGTTTGCAGTGAGCGGCAAGCGCATGTTTGGCGGCACATGACGTCATTTCAGTGGGACAGGTTTAAAAAATAAGTCATAGTAAGATATGAGCGAGGAATCAATTAGTTAAAAACAAATTGGACACACAATTGGGTTTCTGAACGTCTTTTATCTTTCATTTAATTTTCGCGCGCTCCTTTTCCACCCTGAAAAAGCTGCCATGTTTACTCGGCCATTCTATATACATGTACTTGAAGTGTTTGAATATTTTGAAGAATATACGTTATATACAGTGCAATATTCTGTTCAGAAGAACAATCCAGGGATTCTTTTAAGAATTACGCCTTCCAAACTGGTTCCTTCGTGCGAAACATTCGGTAGTCGAGCCGAGTGGGAAAAAAGTGAAGCTTGTATACTTTGCGGGCCACAAACACACAACAGACGCAGCAATCGCAGTCAGTGGCATTTCAGTTTGATTGGACAAGAAAAGTTTCATAGTCACCGTGTAGAATGCCGCTGCTGCGTAATAAAGGAATCAGCCAGAAAAAACGCCAGAACTCCGGAAAACACATAAATCCAAACGTGCATGTTCTTGAGTGAGTTTGTTTGAAAAGACATGTTGAATGAGTGACATGTTCCTTGACGTTGCTTATTCTTATTAGCAAATTGGAGACGATTCGCGAAAGCTTGACTTTATGCCAAGTTTTAACAAAAGTCGTATAAAAACCAAAAAATTTTAGGATCTCATGCACACGTTGTCTGAGTTTGCGACAATTTGTGAGCAATGGTCCAGTCGGCAGCAAAGGAACTGCCGTGGGAACGAACGACAGGAATTGGTGCAGCAATTCTTCATGTTTCTGGACATGATTCTGTTGGTGGTCTTCGCTTCGGTGAATACAATTTCAATGATGTACGCTGCTTTCCTGTGACATTTCAAACTTTTTTTTCTGACGTGTGACGCCGACTTTTCTTGTCTTGAGAATAAGGGGGTTCCGAAATTTTCAGCTCATGCTTCTGTCTTATCTGAAGTTAAGTTCAGCTTGACACGTCTTCTCTTGAATGTTTTCGTTTGTCATTGTCGTTTGTTCACTGTCAAAAAAATTCTCCTTTATGATACAGTTTTATTCACACATCATCAAACACACAAGTCAACAAAAACACAATACACATTTGATGGCACCAAAACGTGTCATTACCTGTTTACGTATCGTTGATAAAGCTTGTTTTCATTACTATTTTCATTTCATTACTATAACTGCAATTACATTTGTATGTATCCGAGAAATATGGATAGAATTATCAAAATGCATGCAAAATCATAAAACGTAAAAAAACGAAATCAAACTCCATCGAACTCAGCTCGGCACCACGCGCCGTTTCCATCCGGGGCTGCTCTCGCCTTGATCAGTGTGTCTGTGCACCTTCGGCGAGATTCTCGCGCCAGCTTCCTGCAGTACCGCCGTGCACGGGGCGGGCTCGACCAGACTTTGCGAAAAACAGTCACGGCTGCTTGGCCAGTGGTGACCGATCAATACTTTGTAAATCGCTGCTCCAATTATGGCGCCCAAATATGGCCCGACAATGGGCACCCAGAACCAGTTGTAGTTGCGGTAGCTGAAGTTCACGGGAATTATTGAAATTGTCTCTCTCTTGATGGGATAGGCACCGTCAACAGCAATGGGGCGTGTCGAGACGGAATACCGTATATGCTCAAGCTTACCGTATTGTGGATTTATTCAAACGTGTCCTAAATAAAATGACGTCATTTGCTTTAAAAACGCCCGTTTGTCAAAGTACGGGCACTAAAATCTCAGTCTGGTGTGACTGATTCGACATTCACCATTTGTTTACGGGAAGAAATCGGCTAAACGAGAAGTCTGGTTTGCTGTGAACGACAAGAGCATGTTTTGCGGCACATGACGTCATTTCAGTGGGACACGTTTAAAAAAATAAGTCATACCTGAAAACGTGTGCGCCCCATCCAGCCAGCGCAGTGAAAACGCGAGGACCAAGGTCGCGCGCAGGGTTGATCGCATAGCCGCAATTGAAGCCGTACGACATGCCAACGGCGGTCACAATGAAGCCAACGTAAAGCGGGCTCAGAAACGCGGGCACACCGGCGTTTTGCGGGTCGGTTGCCGCCAGCACTAGACCGCAAAGCAGCGCAGTGCCTGTGATCTGAAAAGCTTTGAAGAAAAAACAGTTTATGGTCGGTAGGTTGCAACAAAAACATTTGCGGAACAACCAAAACTTGTGCTTTAAAACCATATAAATTCGAGATGCGTGTGAATGTTTCAGAAAGCAAATCGAAAGCTGCCTGATCAAGGAGCCCGCCGCGGGCTGACAGGAAATGCTGCGGGTAAGTGGCGAAAATGCCAGCTGTTTCGTTGAACCGTGCCAGTCGATCACCGTTGTCGAAACTGTTGATTGCATCTGTATGTTTTTCTGTTTTTTTTTGTTTTTGCTCATCAAAGAATTGAAAATGTGACATACAAACAGTTATTCCATTTGCAACTTGCCGATTTTGACGCACAAAAAAAACAAGGTGTTCAGCAAAAAAACATCAGCTTTGGATCTGGATCTAATCAGCAGGAATTAGTTGGACAGAAATGAAATTGACAGAAACTGGATTGAATGAAGTGTACACACCAATGTAGGCCATATAAACAGCGGCAGCGCCGACGAAAGCGCCCAGAAACTGCGCAAGCGTGTAAACTGCCGCAGCGAACGGAGTGACGCGACCAAGAAACAAATTGGCCAGGGTGATTGCTGGGTTCATGTGAGCACCTGAAAAGAAGGTACGCTGCCGTGGCACACCGTCACCCTCGTGGCCTGGTGGTAGCGCGTTAGACTGCTGTCTGTGCATTCGGGGGATACGCCGAGGGGTGTATAGGCACTTAACGACAGAAAACTCGATGGGCGCCCTACTCAATGGCGTTCTGCACGCTTCTCTGGGTTAGCCCTGGCTAAAAACATCGCCTAAAATCCGAACAAGAACAACATCCGCCCACTTGTTTCTAAAAGCTGTAAAGACCAAGTGCCAAATTTCACATCACTTCTAAAATTTGATTTAGAGCACACCGCGTGCAAAAAAAATCAAAATGGCAAATCCGCCTTTCATCCTGACCGGAAACATTTCCGGCGACCAAAACGCCCATGGTGACCGCGAGTCCCCACGCGAGATTGATGGTGAGAAAAGTGCCCTTGGTGGAGTGGCTGAGCACAGACTGAGCCACGGAGCCGTCGCCAATCATCTGAAATGAGTGGAGCTCGTAATGCTGATTATTGGCAAAGTTTAAAAAGAACGTTTGTGTACGCTGGCGAACAAAGGTATCTGAGCAGGTGTCTGGTTGTTGTTGTTGTTGTCAGGGATTTTTGGCTGAATTAATTTTTTTTAAACTTCAATTTACACATTATAATAAACACGATGATTTCAATCTGATTCACCGTGTTGCAGCCAAACCGCGCAAAAGCAGATAAAAGAAAAAAAAAATGTTTGAGTGTGCGTACAATCAAGACGGCCGTGGCAAGAAATTCACCAGCAACTTGTCTCACAAGCTTGTTTCGAATGCGGCTTTGTGCAAGAAAATTGGACAGTTTTTCTTTGACGTTGTCCATTTTCAGTTGAAAAAAATTGGATTGGTTTAAAATCGCCAGTTAAAAAAGTTTTCACAATTCACAATGCATTTCGGAAACAACAGTGTTCAAGTCATAAAAATACACTACTATCGACTTTTAAAAAGAAAGCGTATCATATCATTGCCATATCAGACAGCCTTCTGTGCCAGGAGCAAAGAAAAAAACAAAACCTGTGGCGTTGGTATTTTTTTTTAGTTCAGGTAAACGCTTCTTTAATTCATCATTTTTCTGTGATGCTTGTCAACATTAGCTTGTCCATTTAAAAGTTAGCCCGTTTCTTCAAGAAAAATTAGGTGCCAAAAGTTATTACCAAAGAAATGCGTTAAGCCAAACTAGCGCGAAACGCTCCGCAGATTTATGGAGAACAAAACAAATTTTTGGCACTATAAACGTGTCATCCAAAATGCCTCCAATTGTTCATAGTCCTCGAAACGCCTTGTGGGTTTTTCAAAACAGAAAAACTTATGATGACACGCTTCGTGAACAAATCTACAACAGCTGTTACATATTCGGCTAAGTTTTTTTGCTTTATTTTGTCGTAACAACAAATACATGCATAGGTTGTACGGTGTGGTGTTGTATTGTGTACAGTGTACATGGACCAGAATTTTAAAGATAACAAAAATATGTTCACCCAAATAATAATCAAAGAAAAAATCGAGAATTATGCACGTGCAATAAGTTTGGTTGACGATGACTGCATAGTGCACGCCCCACAGCTTCGTCGTCCACCCCACGGTCGTAGTGCATCACAGTCCTAAAACCGTGCTTAGCATCACACAGTCGGTGGCAGCCATGTCCAGAAAACGAAAACTAAACTCAACTCAACTGATTATTGGCTAAATCGTGTTTATCAAACTCGAATGAAATATCAAAAGCACCCAATTGGCGTGCCTCGATTCAGCCGCACTGCACGTTGCAGTTCCATGACGAACTTCTGCCCTTTCTGCTCTCGCTAGTCGTATACGACCCTTATTAATACAATTTAAAACGAAATACGGTTTGTCAGTAAATTCAAATCTCGGTAAATGAAAAAGTCGAAGCAATGATCTTGTCAGTTTTGACAACGCAAAAATTGCTTGAGAACAACGTTTTTGACCAGCAAATACCGAATCTTGAGTGCGTTTTGAATGTGTTCACTGTTCACTGTTTTTTCAGCACAATGATTTGACCACCAAATGCATTGCGGTTCTATGAATTAGCCGATCGTGCTTTTCATTTTCATTTTTTGCAGCAATTTTTGAAACATGCCGTAATCGCATGCGCACCTCGCACTCAAAAACCAGCCCCAGTGCCAGCACATGAATTCCAATTCAGTTCAAATTTCGAAATTCCAAACAACGGAAAAATTGATGGTGCGTGGATACCTAAACGAACCGAAGCAAAAATTACGTGCTGAGCTAATAACAAACTCTTCATGATGCACGTTTTCATGATGAAAACATTTTGCAGGCTGTGTGAGAAATATCGTCGTCACCTTGGCTACACATCAGTGGCATTAAAAATTTACGACGAAAATTTGGGAAGCCATTGGATGGTGTAGCTTGTCAGTTTTCGCCCTTGCTTTTGGTTCGCAAATTTTCGGCAGACTGTGAAAAAAATTCAAAATGCTTTCAGCACTACTGACTCTGAAAAAGGAAACGTTCCGCTGAGTGTCCCGGTCCTGTCCACGGAAAAAAGGAGCTAAAAAGGCTGAGTGCTCACTGACCGGTGACTGTTGCGGTGACATTCTCTGAATCGGCGTGCGTTCATTTACGTCCTGTTATTTCCGGCCCACACATCAGCGTCCCAACATTTCCGGCCCACGAGCGCGGATGTCTGGACCCGGATCCGGATACGGACACGCCACTGGACATTTATTTTTAGCTTTTTTCCAAATGAACAATCAGGTTTTTTACCTTTGAAATTCAGTCAATTTGCACACAATTAAACAACGCACACAAATGGTGTTTTCTTTTGTTCCCTCTGTTCCTCTCATTCTCGGTTATTTTCATCTGTATTTTCTGCCTGTCGTTCGCGTGTGTGCCCTGAAAATTGCGCTTTTGTCTGGAGTCAATTTGTTCGACAACGCAAACGTGGCTCAGCAGCGAGAAACCAAACCACGATTGCGCGCTGCGGTGGAGGAAAACAAGAACAACAACCAACCGCAACTAGACTCGGCGTTGAGAGGTTGAGTTGAGAGAGTCTAAATTGGATACTTTTGAAAACAAAAAGTTCCAGTGCTATGTAAGGTGTGTTTTTCCGAATCCTGTGGGAACCCCTTCGAGAAGAGGCTGTGCGCTTGAAGCTTGAATGCTAATTTACACGTTGCGCTTTAGAATTCGAAGCAAACTGCACGATGTTCATTTTTGCAGCGTTTTTGCCTTTCCGAGACGCATGCTAATGCAGTGTGCTTTGTAATTGCGTTGTCAAGCCATTTATAACAAGTGTGTTTTCTAGCTTGTTTGAACACTTTGAAATACTGCGTTGTGCCAACACAGTTCGCTCACAGTTTTTATTTCCTCAAAAAACACGCACCTGCTGACAAAAAATTGCTGAACTATGGCAACGTTCGATTTTTTGTTTGTTTGAAAGAAACCACTTTGTATCGGTGCAGTCGAATATTTTTTTTCTCATCAGCGCATTTTCTGATTACAAACAGGTTTTGCGTTTTCTTCTCCTTTTCTCACTCGCTCACGCAGCCAACATACATTTGTATATTTTGGAATATCAAAAAAAGAGGAACGAAATTCGAGCGTTTTTCGCTTTTGTGTTTCGCCGGTGAGTTCTTAATGTAAGAACACACTTTGTATGCATTTGACATTTCACGTTATTTTCTGCTACTGTTAGTTTAAAAAAACGCGTCAAATTTGGCACATACCGTATTACCCCCAATAAACCCCCATGGGGGATTAATACGTCAGCGACTTTTAGGGGTGGGGGTTTATTGGTGGGGGGGATTATTGGTGGGGGGGGGGGGTTATTATACAAAAATTTCTAGGGGTGGGGTTTTGTTGAAAAATGGCAAAAATACCTTGCATGGCAGGCAAGAAAGTTGCAGAAACTTCTACTTTTCACAGAGATTTCCTTTTGTAACAGCCTTTTGTAATGAAATTACCATTAACTCATCCATTTGGGGCCTTTGGTAGCACAATTTCACCAATGTCACTGCATTCAGCCACTGAATTCGCTGGGTATGTGTTTCAAACAGGTTTCCAATTAACCCCCATGGGGGATTATTTGTGGGGGGGGGGGGGGGATTATTTGGAAACTGGTCGGGGGGGTGGGGGTTTATTGGTGGGGGGGGGGATTAATGGTGGGGGGGGGTTTAATGGGGGTAATACGGTAATTTGGTTTCTGCACGTTTTTTTCTGCCATTCAAAATTCGCGCGCTCCTTGAACCCTGAAAAAAGCTGCCATGTTTACTCGATCATACTGTATGTTTTTTTCATTCATTTTTAAATGGACACCGACACACCTCATATATGTGTTTTTGTTTTTGGACACACAAATTTCTTCGGTAAGCTGAATCGTAAACTCTCAGCCAAAGTTGCAATAATGCCGCTTTTTTATGAAAAATAGACAACCTGATTGTCGCCCAATGAACATCAACCACGCCGTTGTTTTACAGCTCCCAACATGCTACAAAATCACCAGACGCCTGTCCCAACCTCTGACCCAAAAGCCGGATCAGTTGTCCTGTTCCAAAACTGAATGCGGTTGAAATACCGCTGACTGTCTGTGGTATGCGTGATCAGCCGTATGGTTGCCGCGAGATGTGTTTCGTCTCGTCATTTGTCTCGTCATCGAGCGATTTTTCGCTGTCTCGTCTCGTCTTGTCTCGAGGTTTTTGAAAAAAGGCCGTCTCGTGTCTCGTCTCGTCTCGCGACCCTCTGTCTCGTGGTCTCGTCTTGTCTCGCGGGTACCCTGTCTCGCGGCAACCCTAGACAAGCCGGTCAGAGCAGAGAGGCTCTTTGTAAATACGTTCGGGACAGGTTTTGCGACTGAACAGGTTGGGGCGCGCAGGTTTCAGGACAGAGGTTCAGAGGTCTGTTCGGACAGACTTTCTGGACAGTCGTCGGGTCCTTTTTAGCGTGAACCTGCAAAACTGCTCCATTAGACGCCCAACCAATGCGGCCACGTTTTTAAACGTGATATCCTTTTATCTGGAAGTTAGCACGAAATAATCCTGCGACAGATGAAAACCGTACTTATATGTATTAAACCCCTTGCATTTTGCGGTGTATCACTTCTCTATGATTGCGTTTTATTCGTGTGTAGCTGACATTAGCTGTTTTCTTCAGTACTTTACAGGATAACAAACATGCAGAATTGTATCTATGTTCTCAGGCTTTCCAGCTACAGTCAACTTGTTAGCTTAATGTATGCATGGAGTTTTTTGCACCGAAAGAAAAAAGTAAACACGCGCGTCAAAACACTCGAGTTTTAATTTTAGGTCAGGCAAGCCTGAAAAACATTTTTATGTGCGTGTTTTTTTGGTGAAAAACCCGTGGTTTTTAAAATGTCATTAGAAAGATCGGGCCACGATGAATTTATGATTAAAGTTTGCGCCATGTTTGCTGATCAGACCGTTATTGTATCGCATCGTGATAAAGCAGTCACACTTCCGCGTCAATAATTTTCAAGCTACAAGTAAGACCATAAGCTGCGCATAATTGCAATCTCGCACGTTTCACAGCAGCACGTTTACTTGTGCAGAAAATGTGAACAAAGTCTGCTCGCTGATTGGCTGAATTATGCTGAATTATGGTCCGTTTTGATTGAAAACTGGAAATTTTTCTCAAAAACACTGCTGTGAATATTCGTGGTGGTGCGAAAACCGAAAGCTCTATCGAAATTGGTTGTGCACCTGCGGGTAGCTCAGCTCGTCTGTACTGTACCAGCTTTTTTTGGAAAATCCTTCAGAGTAATCCCCTGTCTTTCCCAGGCACACGAATACGGCGCCATGGACATCTTCACAAATCTTCAAAACAAACTGAAGAAAATGGGCAACGATTTGTCGCAACTGGAGAAGACGTCGAAGGAGCTGCTGGAGAAGGCGGCCGAAAAGGCAGAGGATTTCATTCCACACTTCGACCACGAACCACCGCCATTTCCCGTGTTTTGCGTGACGTTCCGGGAGCCGAACGTTGTGGCGGTGATACACGCAAGCAGCTACGTGCAGAAGTTGATGGCTGATGCGTTGGCAACACTGCAACCGGGTAGGAATTTCTTTCGCAATTGACAGAAGAAAATGTCAACAGTTGAAAAAAAATTGAAAATGTCACGAAAGTCTTATATGTACATGTACGAACGTTACACATTGAAATGGTTCTCATTCTCAACGGGAACAGTGTTCGTTTTCACTTGAAAAGATAAGCAAATTCAGTTAAACTGAAATTTTATAAGACACCATATCGCACATCATTGCCATGTGATAAAGTAACTGGCAAGATACAATATGTTCGTTTAAACCGGTCACTTTTTTCGCAGAACACCGCAAATCATGCAAAACTTTGATGTGCAGTATCCCCGGTTTGGTAGATATCAAACACACTCCGATTGGCGGCTGAATATGTTTTCTTTTGAAACTCCGATAATGTCCATTCTTCTTTTGCTGCGTGTTCTGCGAAAAAAAAAGAAAACAAAGTGACAGGTATATGAAACAAACGTGCAAGTCATACATACCCGCGCGACGGTGTGGGGTACCGATGTGCGCAGCCTTCAAATTGGTGCACAGCCCTAAAACCGGTGCCAAAATGCCACCGCAAAAAATTCTTTCGGGCTGCACACCGGTCTTCTTGAGGGCTGCACACATTGGTACTCCACACCGTCGCACGAGTATAATTTTCATTAAGACCTGCGACTTCAATGCGGTTGTGGACGTGAAAGGAAACTATCATACAATGTAGTTTCAATCTTTATGTGGTAATTCAGAATAGTCTAAGTGACCCGGCCTTATTTAGAGGACTCGGATCCCGTTGTCAATTTTGAATTCCCGCGTCGTGCATGAGACTGCTTACCCATCTATGCGCGCATTGAGACGCCGGACCAACATAAAAGCTAATTACCGTATTACCTCCAATAAACCCCCATGGGGGATTAATACGTCAGCGACTTTTAGGGGTGGGGGTTTATTGGTGGGGGGGGGGGATTATTGGTGGGGGGGTTTATTCACAAACAAATTCTAGGGGTGGGGTTTATTGAAAAATTGCAAAAATACCTTGCATGGCAGGCAAGAAAGTCGCAGAAACTTCTACTCTACATGTAGAAATTTCCTTTTATAACAGCCTTTTGCAATGAAATTACCATTAACTCACCCATTTGTGGCCTTTGGTAGCACAATTTCTTCATTTTCACTGCAACCAGCCACTGAATTCGCTGGGTATGTGTTCCAAACAGGTTTCCAATAATCCCCCATGGGGGATTATTTGTGGGGGGGATTATTCGGAAACTTGTCGTGGGGGTGGGGGGTTATTGGTGGGGGGGGGATTAATGGTGGGGGGGGGTTTAATGGGGGTAATACGGTATGCTGCAAACAGGCGCCGTGGAGCAACGCCGTCACGCGGCGCACGAGCACGCGGTCGAGCTGCAGCTGCGCGGCGAGCCGTTCACGGCCAAGTGCGAGCCGGACGAACAGCTGCACATGCGGCGTCTCTGCTGCCTCTGGCTGCAGCGGCTCGCCTTGGCCGGCTGGTCGCTGATCGCATCCGCCGATCTCTCGTTGCAGGTGCGAAACTCATCAGAACAATGTTCAGTTCAGTTCAGTTCAGTTTTATTCAGCACTGAAGTGCGTGGACATGTATTGTGGATTTATTCAAACGTGTCCGGACTAAAATGACGTCATTGGCTTTAAAAACGCCCGTTTGTCAAAGTACAGGCACTAACATGTCAGTTTGGTGTGACGGATTCGACATTCACCATTTGTTTACGGGAAGAAATCGGCGAAACGGAAAGTCTGGTTTGCTGTGAACGACAAACGTCATTTGCGGCACATGACGTCATTTCAGTGGGACACGTTTGAAAAAATAGGTCATACAAAGATTACAAACCAACCGCAGTTGGGTACAATGCCCAACATGGTGGCAGGGCAGCCTCTTTTGGCTAATTGGTCTCCGTATTCCATGCTGTCTCAACAGTTTCAGCGGAGCAATCCTGCATTCTTGCGAAATGACTCAATGAATGAAATCATCTCTTCACTTTGGAATGTTTATGATTCGGCAATAATGTACCCGGCCGAACTCAGCAATGAGCATCCAACGCCGGGTCTTGACACCTGAGTGAACAATGTGTGTTGTGTTTGTTCGTGGCGACATTCGAAATTCACTGTGAAACCATTTGAATCAGCATCACCTCGATATTTGATCTCAAAATCAATGCAGATTTCGTTAACGAGACACTTTTGTTTTCTAGGATGATCTCACCTCGTGGTTCTTCGCCTATCAGCATCCGATCGACCAGCCGGAGGTCAGGCCGCAAGCGCAGCAAATTGCCATGGTCGGTTGGTCTGCGAGAAACAAACGCGACCGACATTTTTTACGTGACCGGTTTTACATTGCCAATAGTTTCAAACTTCAAGTTCAGTTCACAGCGAGCGCCAAAAAGTGGTGTCAAGTGAAGTGAGGGGAGGCGATAAAAACAAAAATTACAAATCAATAAACCGTTTTTTTAAATTCATTCCACTGTTTTTTTTTAATCGTCGTCCGGCACTTTGCCGATCACATTGAGTTTTGAAAAAAAGTAAAAATCACTTTTCGCTTCTCTAAACAGGTTGAAAGTTTCTGTTTAGGAAGACCCGATGGAGTACGTGGCCGTCAGCATGGCCGGTCAGAACACGCTGCAGCTGATCAACGGAGACCAGAAACTGCAGCGGATGCTCAGGAAGGCCGTCGGTTGGTGCGCGTGTTGCTTTGTTTGAAAAATTTTTTGTTTTAACAATAAGTGAAAATCGAAAAAGTCGCATCGGAAGGGAAAAACAATACGAAATTGTGGAAAAACTATTTTTTTTCGCAAATCCTTAAGCGGCATTCATGAAGCAGCATTTAATGACGCGTTAGCTGTGTTAAAACATAGCTATGCGGTCACCAAATACTGCTTCGTGAATACAGTCTCTCTTTATTTTAGGGACGCACGGCCAAAGCGAGCAAGTGTTGCTCACTGGCGACTACGAAGTTCGAATAAAGGGCAAACCGTGGGAGCCGATGAGCTTCGGCGCGTTTGAAGAAGTTGGTTGTCGTTCCTAGACGTGTATTTTTTCTAGTTTTACTTGGAATCGACCAGCTCCCTTTTTCAGGGGACATGAATGGTTCGATACGAAATGATTTTCGTTTTTCAAACGTTCCTAATTTCACAGTTTTCTTCCAGGGCATGAAAGGCCGTCGAATCCTGCTTGACGTTTTTACGTCGTTTCATTCGTTGCAGTATGAATTTGTGGGCACTGTGAATCTGGAAAGCACAGCGGACACGATATTCTTTCAAAAGGTACTGAAACTCATCACTGAAGAACGTCTACTGAATATTTTAGTGAACAATATCGCATCCCAAAGCAGCTGCAAAACTCAAATCCACCTTGATTCTCGACGCACCCAGCTCAAATTAAACAATCTTGTATTGTTTTCATCAGCTCACAAAACCAAGAAGGTTCATAAAAACCACATTCTGCATCAGGTGCCTGACTGTGAAAAAACTAAATTTGGCATGCTCTCACTGAACAGCAAGGATCGAATTCGACTGATTGACCTGCCAGAGGACGCCTGCGAAAATGTTCGGCTGTCAGTCGAAGCAAACTGGCCTAAGGGAGTTCAGAGCACCGATCAGTTTGTGGAGGTTCGTTTTCTGGAACGTGACTATAGGGACATTCACGAAGCAGTATTTAGTGACCGCGAAGCAATGCTTTGTAACACAGCTGCGCGTCACTGAAGACTGCTTCATTCATGAATGCCGCTTATGGCTGATTAGCTGATATTCATCATGTGGTCACGATCACGCACAGTTGCTTTGTATTTTGCTCACCATAAACTCAGAGAGCCGGTGTCACGATTTTATTTCCCCGTGTTTTTATTTCCCCGTATGGGGATTTAACCATGGTGCTGAAACCCCGTACGGGGAATGGACCATGATGTTAATTCCTCGTAGCCGTTGTTAAAACCCCGTATGCAGTATTTCCAAATCCAGCTGAATACAGGCTGTCACATGACCACAACACAACGCGAATACGTGTGCGGTGCAATTTGTTGCGAAATGTTGTGCTGAAATATGTCTGCAACGTTTTGTCACAGTTCAACGCGGTCGAGTACAAACTACGCGGCACACCGTGGTGTTGCCGCGGCGAACAGATGACCGAGGCGAGAATGCTGATGACTCGCATTTTGGCTGGTCTACTGTCGAAGGGCTGGGCCGTGCAGTGTTCGCTCGACGTGTCACGTGACGACGACGATAAATCGGTCGGGCTGTTGGTTTGGGTTCGGTTTGTTTCGCTGAAAAAATTGAAAGTCCGCGACCCCCACCCGTTCCAACAAACTATGCCCATCTTTACAGCAAGCCCCGCCCACCCCCACTAGAAGATATAAAGCCCACCTTTACAACAATCTCCGCCCACCCTCATAACAAGATGTACGCCCACCTCTACAACGCACACCGTCACAACAACCTGCGCCCACCGTCATAGCAAGCTCCGCCCATCCTCACAAGCTTCGACCATTTTTCAAGAACCCTCACAACAAGCAACTCCCGCCTTGTAAACAATCTCTACGTACCCTCACAGCAAACAACTATTATCGTTACAGGAAGACCGCGTGCACAAAAGTTTCACGCGTTGGGGAAAAGCCGGACACCAAACCAGACGCATGACGTCATCCGACGTCTTTCTTCAGCTACCGTAACCCAATTTTGAATTCCCGCGGATTCTTGAAACGTTTTTCCTATCCCTGTGTGCAAAGGCATAGAGAACCGGGACCAAAATGAAAGATAATACAACCTGCAAAGCAATCCCCGTTCACCCTCGCAACAAGTTGCGCCCATTTTTACAACAAGATCCGCCCTCCTTTACAACAAGCTCTGCCCACTCTTACAAGCTCTGTCCTCCTTTATAACAAGCTCCACCCACACTCACAACAAGCTACAACGCCCAAATCCACAACGATCTTCATTACGCAACTGTGCAGGTGTTCGTGATGCGCAACGTTGATGCGCAACTCGACGACCACATGTGTCTGGCGCCAATGGGCGTGAACACAGTACAGCTGCTGGATGCACCCGCTGAGACGTTGGACGCCGTGCGATCAACCGTGAAACAGCTGCTCAAGTCGAACATCGAACGCGAAAGTAATATCCATTTTTTACATTATTGTAGTTTTGCGAAAAAAAACTACCGTATTACCTCCAATAAACCCCATGGGGGATTAATACGTCAGCGACTTTTAGGGGTGGGGGTTTATTGGTGGGGGGGGGGGTATTTACAAACAAATTCTAGGGGTGGGGTTTATTGAAAAATGGCAAAAATACCTTGCATGGCAGGCAAGAAAGTCGCAGAAACTTCTACTCTACATAGAAATTTCCTTTTATAACAGCCTTTTGTAATGAACTTCTACTCTACATAGAAATTTCCTTTTATAACAGCGTTTGTAATGAAATTACCATTAACTGATCCATTTGGGGCCTTTGGTAGCACAATTTCATCATTTTCACTGCAACCAGCCACTGAATTCGCTGGGTATGTGTTTCAATCAGGTTTCCAATAATCCCCCATGGGGGATTATTTGTGGGGGGATTATTCGGAAACTTGTCGTGGGGGTGGGGGTTTATTGGTGGGAGGGGATTAATGGTGGGGGGGTTTAATGGGGGTAATACGGTAGTTTCAATCTTTATGTGGCAATGGAAAGTCGCCTAAGTGACTCAGCGTAGGGGACTCGGACCACTCACCAATTTTGAATTCCCGCGTCATCCATGAAACTGTTTATTTTCTATGCGCGCATTGAGTTGCGGGACCAAAATTAAAAGGTCGTACGCAACCGCGCGGTGTTTCTCGTTTTTTTCGCTTTAGACGCTTTTTAATCAAGTTTTACATGCTGTCCGCACTGCTTTCGAAACTGTTTTCTTTCATCTGCCTAAGCTTTCATTCGTTTTGGCTTGCCTAATCGACATGGTGTCTTAAGGCACGTTTATACCGGGACGTATGCAGACGTACGTCAGGTAGGAACGGCAGTATGCAATAACACGAGACCTGAAGTGACGTGACGTGCCGTACGCGCATACGTCAGGTATAAACGGGCCTTTACACTTCTCTGGTATTATGCCGTGCACTGCAGAAATAAAACTGAACTGAACTGATCTGCAGCTTCAAGCGCAGATTGCACTAAATTTCACGTTGCTCTCAGAGTCACTGGCAGTGCACGATGCGTTGCACTCGCACGAGTGGGTCGTCCGGGGCAGTCCGTGGAATCCGGCCAACAAAGAAGACGGCGTCATGGCGCGGCATGTCATCGCCGTCTTTCTGGCCGTTTTACGTCGTAAAGGTGACGCTTGCTTTTGCGAACTGTGATGCGCTGTTGTAATCATGAAATGATTGGCTTGGAAAATTCTGATGTTTCAAAATACTTTGTTCACAAGTGAAATCCGGATTCTTGAAGTTTCGACAACAGTTTCAGCAAATTGAAACAACCCGAAAACAAACCAAATTGAACAACAAAAAACGAAACAGTTTTGTCAGGTTGGCACGTGGTTACATCGGCTGACATCTCGGCCATGTACGAACGCAGCAAGCCGGTCGATGTGCACGCTCTATTTCTGCGTCGAGTGCAACACGATGGAAACGGGACGCAAGATTGACGTTGTGCACTGTGAAGTTTTGCTGCGCCGTGTGGATTTGCGTTCGTTTTATTGCTGTTTTCATCATTTAAAATCACCCATCGCTTTGTTGCACTTTATTTCTGATGTTTCATGTCAATTATCCAAAATTCAATTCAGATTTGGTTTGCAACAAAACATTTTTTGGAGAAAATGGTTACGCTTTGCTTCAGCCATTGATTGTTTTGCGTGATTAAAGTACACGCAGCAATTTCACACGCAGCTTCAGTTCATCTAAATTTGTATTTTATGCATTTTTGTACTTTTGCCAAAAAAACTCACATATTGAGACGAAAATCCTTCGCACATTGGTCCATTGCGAAAATAAATGGGAAAAGTCATCAAAAAGAACAGTCGATCAAAAGCGTAAACATGCACAGCACGTTGTTTTCACCAAGCTCTTACAATCATGAACAAATGAAAAAAAGGCTAAAAACCAAAACATACTGTTGGTATTTGTACTACGCACTATAAATTCAATCGATAGTCGCGGCGCGTGTGCACATGTTTCACAGGTGTTGGTATTCTACAAAAATGACTTCCATGATACGCTGTTGTGGGACGTTGCTAGCAGTCCCATCTCGAGCATAATACTTGACCGGTGTCTCAAATGACCATCGCTTGTGGCAGGTCCCAGCAACGATACGTTAGCGCCAGCGAAACACGTTAGCGCGTACATCGTCGCCGTGCATGGCAGGTACGCAATCTGTCTGCGAGTGCCTTGGACTGCGACTGCAGCGAGTCTCACTGAAGACACAAAGCCGTTCGAATTGAGCCGGCCGGGGCTGCAGGTCCGCGTGCTCGAGCTTTTGGCGTTTTTGATGGCGGTCGAAAACAAAAAAAACGGACACTGTGTGATCGTGCACACTGCAAAACCGTGCACCGTCTCTACGAGTCGTACATCTGTGTGGCTGCACACTTTTCAGTTTGCATTTCAGCGAACAAGAGAAAAGAAAGCGCCCAGACGACTCTTGTCATTGTTTATTGTCTCAATGACTTGCGATCGGTCAAATCGTGCGACGTCTACAGTCGAACTCTAAATTATAGGCAATCAGCCGATTGGTTGGTGATCACGTGACGCATGCTTTCTGTGGAGACATTGCTGTGGGGGCGGAGTTTGGTTTGCACAGAAAAGCATGCATACGTAATCCCAACCAATCAGTTGTTTCCCTATAATTTAGAGCTCGACTGTATTCTAATGACTCATGACGAGCAACACTGTCCACTGGTGAACTGTGCTACGAATAAAATTGGTTACGAACTTTTTAGTGTTTGAGCAGGGAAACAAAGAAGAAAGTATATTTGTCGCGTATAAATCACAGGCCACATGCGCAGGCACAGAGACAGCACCAGACTACAGCGAACACAACGCATACTTCTGTTTCATTTCGCCTTACGAGTCTGTATCGTTTCGACGCCGCATTGGGCGGCCAATGAGTGCTGAAATTACGGAGTGAGAAAAAAACTGAGAAAGCAAACCCGCTGCGGACTCTTATTTATCTAAGCTTAGATTTAGTCACCCTCGTGGCCTGGTGGTAATGCGTTGTTTAGTTTAGTGGTAGTTTAGACTATTGTCTGTGCGTTCGGGGGATCGAGGCCCGCCGAGGGGTGCATAGGCACTTAATGACAGAGAAAACTCGATGGGCACCCTACTCGACGGCGTTCTGTGCGCTTTTCTGGGTTAGCACTGACTAAGAACATCGTTTAAAATCCCCAACAACAAACGACAAACGAGTTCCATTTTTAGCGACGAAACAGTCCGAACAAGAAAATAATGCTTTTCTAGCAACAAACTGACACAATAATCAATTTGTTGCGGGTGGTACGGTATGCCGTGCAGTCGGTCACAGAGGGCCATGTGCTCTCGCTCCGGGTCGCCAGCCACCAGCACTCGCTTGGACTCGCTGGTCTGAACAGACAAAAAAATGCACGCGTCCGAGCTGTGAGCCGACAGGCCCAGCCCGATAAGACAGAAAAAACCTGCACTCCATGTCACAAGGCCAGTGTTTCAGTATGTTCGTCTGTATTGTGAAATTTACGTCGAAGGTGTCGCAGCGAAATGACGTCACTTAGAAAACGCCCGTCTGCCATGCACATTCACCAGATTTCAGTTTTGGTTCATCTTTTCGCGTGTTATTTGATTATAATATCTATTTTCTTATTCATAAGTTCTTAAACATTGCATCAGCCACCTTAATAGCTAGCTACAGCTCGCCTGAGCAAGTGCACAGGACGAGCGCGCACGAATCGTGACGTCATTTCAGTCGGGCACATTAGAAAAATCAGGCTATACAGTGCGCGCACCGTTGGCAACGACCGCAGCGTGTCCAACATCGCCTGTAGTCGATCGTGGAAAGCGGGCGCAAACTGATTCGGATCGACTGCGATGAAACAGTGACCCTGCAGTGAAAAATGAACAAAGCACAACTAGCACGAAACAAACATCAAACCAGCAAACAGCTTTCCACATCATGTGCAACTAGCTGACTGGTTGGTGATCAATCACGTGATCCATGCTTCCTTGCGCAGGCATTACTGTGGAGCGTGGAGGCTGTCCTGCACAGAGAGCATGCATCACGTGCTCACCAAAAAATCACCTAGTTCCACACGGTTTCAAAAAAGACTGTGAAGGCAACGTTGAAATTGCAGAACATGCTGCATGTAAAACAGTAAAGGCCGTGTTCAGAAAGAGTTTTGTCTCAGAGTTGTGACGTTGCACTTACACAATGGCCCACAGGCCACAGACATGCGGCATTACAGGGTGTGTTTACGCAGGTGTCAGTGGCAAACAACAATGCAATGAAGTTTAGCGGTTCAGTATGAAAAACGAAGAAATTGATCAAAAAAAACTCAAAGACCAAGTTTGCGTCTCTGTCCGTGTCCATCCAGCGTCTCACATTCGGTCCCCAGTCGCCTCCTCCCATGATTCCACAGAAGAGCTCAACCATCGCCGAGAGACCGTAGCCTTTGTAGCCGCCTGCAACGTTGCGCACCGCCTTGTAAACTCGAACGCATTCTTGTCCAGGCCCCACCGGTGCTCCCATTACAAACTCGGAAGCTGCCTGACTCCAGTGGTGTTTGTGTGCGATGCACCAAATGCTCGCCACGTGACGGAAACAACCACCCAAGTGCGACGCCAAATTGGTGCGACACCTTTCACTGAACGCCAGAGCAACCAAATGAAATTAGCATACAGTTTGTTTCTTCAGACCTGTCAGTTTTTTTACGCAGAATACAGCGCTCGCGAAACGTTGAACTGAAAAACAATGAACGGGGAACGGATTGGTTTGGAATCAAGCTTTTGGTTGTTTTTTTTAATCAAGTTTTTGGCCAAATATCTCTTCTTTCCAACCGGATCCCGTTTCTTCAGAAATATGTTAGGTTTAAAGAAACATACTGTATCATTCTAAACGACACCAATCGACTCAGACAAACATGGCTGCAATCCGCATCAGTTCTAGTAACCGCTTATTAAACGTCCATCCATCACACAAAGCAGGAAACTCCGAAAAACTGCATGAACAGCATGTAGTTCGAAGACCCAATTAAACAAACGGTAAACAGAGCACAAAAACAACAACCCATCTTCGTGGCTTGGTGATAGCGCGTTAGACTTTTGTCAGAGCGTTCGGGAAATGGAGCCCCGCCGAGGGGTGTATGGTCACTTAATGACAGAGAAGACTCGATGGGGCCCTAATCGACGCCGTTCTGTGTGTTTTTCTGGGTTAGCCCTGGCTAAAAACATCGCCTAAAATCCCAACAATAACAACAACTCACTGGTGATCTCCTTTCCACCGAGCGGGAACATTCCGCCGCCCTGTTCGAACATAACATGCGGGTCCAACGTTTCCCGCCCGTCTTTGTCGACCGCCCACGAGTGCGGGATCTCTTGCTGACCCGTCCGAAGCGCAATTTCAACCTGCCAATAACACGGCAGTTTTGGTGTTTCCGAGGACAAGGCTCCGTTTTTGCACGTGAGATCAGTGTTTTTGCGCAGCGCAGTTCTGTGATTGGTGTAGCATTGCGTGGCGTGTGCCAGTGGGCCTATCAGCATACCACAGCCAGCGCACCCTTGTTGCGGTTCATCTTTAATCGAGCCACACCGAGGGGTGTATAGGCACTTAATGACAGAGCGAAACTCGATGAGCGCCCTAGTCGACGGCGTTCTGTGCTTTTTCTGGGTTAGCCCTGGCTAAAAAACACAGCCTAAAGCTTTCAACAACAACAAGTTGAACAGCCAGTGTGTTTGTCAGTGCCACCACAGCAGTGCACCGTTTTTGCGGGTCACCTTGCCGACAGCGACTGACGTCGTCGCCATGTCCAGCACAAACGAGTCGCCTTCGGTCGCATTCGCACCGATCGCGATCGGGTTCGTGCCGAGCGCCGCCTTTGCGGAGCGCGTCGGAAACTCGATTGGACTCGTGTTCGTCATTGCGATGCCCTGCGCAGGGCGCGTGGTCTTGCCGCGAAACACAAAACTAAACACGACGAAAACGATCGTCAGAATGTGCGCCTCTCACATTCCAACTCCACCTTATGCAAACCGAACTCCGCCTTCACAGCCATTCATGCACAGAACGCATGCATCAACCAATCAGATATAGTTGGATATGTAATGGAGTGTGCTCACAATCATTCCGTGCTCCATGGCGCGCAGCGAATACCAACCGGCGATTCCAAAGTGATTTGAACCTGATGAGTTTGTACGAAAATTCATTGGACAAGAATAATGTGCGAAATTGGAAAAAAACAAAGTTCTGAAAACTGAACTGAAAGTTCTCCGCGTTAACGAATTAAAAAAAACCAAAACATGTGAAAACTGAACTAAAGTTCTCCGCGTTAACGAATTGAAAAAAATCAAAACATGTGAAAACTGAACTGAAGTTCTCCGCGTTAATGAATTAAAAAAAAACCAAAACATGTGTTCTGTCTGTCTCACGTTTGCACGTGACCCAGCCGACGCCACTGTTCCTCGCCTTTTCCACCGCCAAATCCATGCAGAAATTGCCGACGACAGGACCCAACAAATTCTGACCGTCCACCCATGCGGTCGCTGCTTTCTCTTTCAGGACCTCAGGCTTGCCGGACTTCGCACAGACCCCCTTGGAAATGTCGGCGATGTACATACCTGAGCAACGATAGGAAAACGATGTTTCCGGGATATGAACTGGCTGGGTTGGGAATAGCATTTTTTTAACGAACTGTTTGCGTAATTTTATGCCTGAACCCTAATTTTTAGGAGTGATCTGAAATTTCTGACCCACATTTTAGGCCTTTCCTTTTTTACTAAACAAACGCTGTCTGCAAGTGTAACACGAAGCGAGCGAATGGCACACAGCATGACCTACCAAGTCGATTGATTCCATGGCTGTAATGACCGCGATAGTCGCCAGAGATCAAAACATCAGCCAATTGTTTCGCATGACTCTCATCAGTGCCAAGCGTGCTCATGCACCGACAAATGAACGAATGAAGCTGGAAAATGCGAACGAAACTTCGTCAAATGCGTTGCAAGTGGTGCCGAGTGCTGACTGATTGCATCAATCGATCATATGCAACACGACTTGATAAGCAACCAATCAGCGCTGAGAACTGCTGTGGCCAAACCAATCAGCTAGTTGCATATACTAGCGAGATAGACTGAATACATTCATAATCTTTATATCACATTCAATTCAATTCGGATTCGCTGTCCCACGAGGATTTAGCGACAGCAGGCGACCGAAACCGAAATCCAGCTGAGATCACAGGGGCTTACAGGCTGTCCTCTCCCCTCACGTGGCGAGGATATTGGTTCCACGGGATGGTGAGCCGTACGTTCCCCAAACCCACCGGCGTTTGGTACCTTCGGATTTCCAGAATCGGTGGGGGACATGCTTCAAATACAAAATAACAATAATAAGAAATTTATCGCGTGATGCGTGCAGGCATCGCTGTAGATGCACAGTTTATCTCATACAGCAATCCATATGCTTCACGTGGTCACCAACCAGTCAGCTAATCGTGCAGGATACACAGATTGTACGGATTGTGCAGCCAAAAGCTGTTCAGTCCAACCTGTGATTTCTCAGCGACCAACGCACCACTCAAGTCAACGTGCGTTGGCATGTGGCGGTTGTTTGTTGAAAGACACCTTGCACAAAACAGCAATGCGGACTCGGTCGACAGCCGAACACGCGTGCTTCTGTTTGCACTTTTTAAAAACGATGATGACAACACAGACGCACAACAGCGCTTTGTGGCCATTCACAAATAGAGAAGCAACGTTTGCAGATGATGAGAAAAAAGGAGAGAAACAGTTGAAACTTTGGTACCTGCGCAAATTGTCGCTCGTCTTATCATCGATGTGTGTACGTGCAATTTTTACTTTTGTAACAAACGAAACATTGTTACCATTCATGAAAAGCAAAGTAGAAAAGAGTAGTTCTCTTTCCAATTATACCGTGCTCATGAACGGGTGTGCATTATTTTATTCGCCATTATTAAAATACGCCACACGTTCCCAAATGAATATTTATTGGTGTCCAGTCGAGGCGATATAAACATGAATGAAATAGAAACGTTTTCAAGCAAACAAAACAGCAAATGAAGCGATAAGACGGTTTTGTGGCACAATTCAGATGATGAAATAACCAGCATTGAGAAAGAACAGATTCACAGTTCAGTGGAAAAACTAAAATCAAGATTCTCAAGTGGGTTTTAATTTTTCGAGTGTCCGCAACTCTTCAGGTCGCAATTGCAGGGCCGCAATTGAACAAACACCGTTAGACAAACTTGAGGATTCTGAGAACAAAACTGGAGAGAAACACCGAAACACACGCTGTGTACCATCATGCAGTCAAACATGATCCAATAAACGGACCATTAAACGAATGGACGTAAAAACATGAAAGCCAATAGATGATCGAATCACATTTCCGCTCACCAATGAAACACGCTGTAAACTATGTACAATTATGATGCATACATATCTGTCGAACCGAACCCGTGTTGTGCTTCTTCAGAGATGAGAAGAACATAAATTTGATTAGAATGAATTCGTTTAGGTAAAGATATGCGAATCCCATTTCGAAACAACAGCAACTAACAATAAAGAGAGATACAGGATAAGTACAGATTCTAAAGAGGTGCAATGTGAAAGGTATGATTATGATCAGTTTAGTTTAGTTCAATTGAAGTTAAATTCTTAACCGAAAAACTGGCCAAAATTGTGCACAGCCACAGTCGATTAGAAAACAACAGAAAAGCTCAAACTTCAGCATTACGTTTCACTAAATTGTTTTAAAATATCTGACAACACCAAGCAATAGCAAAAATAGCCCCCCCCCCCACCGCAAGGCAATATCGCTAAAAGTGAACCAGTGCATGTGCCATTCTAACAAGGTCGTTCAAGTTTCACAAAGAATTGCTGTGCATAGTGCTGGCGTCTCGAGTCGATCACTTTGTGAGACAACGGATTCAGATCGTGAAACGCAACCTGACAAGAAAAAAAGTAATTCGAAACACAAACTCGACGGTGCATTGCAATGATGATATTATTGTGTCCATAAAAGTTGTGTTGTGTCATAAGCATTTGTCCATGTTTTCGGGCTCATTTGCTGATGCGGATTTCGCCTGCCAAGATTTTTACCGCAATAGTGAATCGTGACTGCCTCTACCGACAGACACTCGCAACATTTTAAAGACTGCTGACTCAAACAAAACTCGAATCTCGGAGTGAACACTCGAGCGCCGCCCGTTACCTGCGCCAAGCTGGCGTAGTCGCGCGCATTCTGCCCGATGTGCGTCAGGCAACTGTGCGCCGCTCCGGCTGTCTTGCACGACAGCAGACGTTTCTCATTCAACTTCAGCAGCGCAAGAGCAAACCGGAACAGAACCTGCACGAAAATACTCAGTTCACGAGATGATTTGAACAACCAGCAGCACAAAGAGCGTATGAAGCCAGGTATGACGGATGTTTTTTAAACAGACGGCTCTCACACGAACGGATAAAACTGTGCAGGTTCTTTTTTTTGATTTCAATAATAAAAACGTCAAATGGCTGATTGACCACTGATTAGAATTCTGTGATCTCAACCATAAAAACCAATAACGATACCTTACCTTGTTCTGCTCATACAGCATACAATCGATAATTTTCAAGTAAATTCGATGCGGCAATGCATCTATAAAGCAGGTGATGAACCAGGACAGTGTGAATAACGACAGATCCACGTCGAAGTTGCGCAGTTGGCTGGCGACTTTCGGTAGTTTCTCGGTGACCAGATCTTGCAGAACCTGACAGAATAGAAAGTACATTCAATGATTCATGCATCAACCAACATACAGAAAATCACTCGCTTTTTACAATTGCTACACGTCAACAAAAAACTTGTTTCTTGACGTGGCAACAAAAAACGTTTTGACGGAAAAAATATCAACATGCATGTCACCTCTGATATAGTGATAGTCTCTGGAGGCGGTGTACTGGGGTCACAAAAGACAAAACTAAAGCATGTCTGAATTGTGACAGAGTCAAGCAAGAAACGACCAGAAAGAACTGGAAGAATGGAGAAGCTTTGCGATTTGTGAAATACTGACGTGAGATTCATGCGGATGCGCGAGCGAGCGCCAGCGAGCGGACAGCGCATCACGCATAATATGAGCCGTTATCCCCTCGCGCGCTTTTTTCAAATTTGCTCGCTGCGTCCAGCGAGCATAGTATAAGCCACAAACTTGGCACTGTGCACACGAAACGAACACCCAAAGTTGTGCTTGGAGCCGCGAAAAAATTTTTATCCGACTACTTTTCATACGCTGTAGACACGAAAAACCTATTCTGAAAACAGTGTTACTTCTTTCCCTTTGTATTTTTTTTTTCAGCTATGTAATCAACATGTGTTCGCCCTTTAAATTTTTGCCTGCGACACTTTCACAGTCGAACAAAAATGTCCCCTGGGGTAATTCCATCCGGAGATTTTGAAAATCGGGTAAATTTTTTACCCAGACCCTGTTTTTGGGTAAAAAATTGGGCATTTTTAATTGTTTGGAGGGTTTTCACCTGGTTTTAAGTGTTCGCCCTTTCAATTTTTAGCTGGGACACTTTCACAGTTGAACAAAAATGTTTCCTAGGGTAATTTCATCCGTATTTTCTGAAAATTTAGTTTATTTTTTTGCCCGGGCACTTTTTTGAGTTAAAATTGTGCATTTTTGAAAGTTCGTAGCATTTTGACTGAGTATCAGTTTTCACTCTTACAAATTTTGTCTGAGCTACGAAAAATAATAGGAAAAAGCTCTAGTCCGTAGTAATTCAATGCGCTGATCACGGATTTTGGGTTAGTTTTCTTACGTGAGCAACTCTAGATGCTGAATCGTGACGATTTCCGGCGAATCGGCCGTGGAAATCGGCGAAATCGGTCCAGAAATGAAAAACAAGAAAACTATGTTTTCCAGTGTAATTCAATGCGCTGATCACGGATTTTGGGTTAGTTTTCTTATGTGAGCAACTCTAGATACCGAATCGTGACGATTTCGGGCGAATCGGCCGTCGAAATTGGCGAAATCGGTCCAGAAACGAAAAACAAGAAAAGGGTGTTTTTCAGAGTAATTCAATGCGCTGATCACGGATTTTGGGTTAGTTTTCTTACGTGAGCAACTCTAGATACTGAATCGTGACGATTTCGGGCGAATCGGCCGTCGAAATTGGCGAAATCGGTCCAGAAACGAAAAACAAGAAAATGGTGTTTTCCAGGGTAATTCAATGCGCTGATCACGAATTTTGGGTTAGTTTTTTATGCAAGCAACTCTAGATGCTGAATCGTGACGATGTCGGGCGAATCGGCCGTGGAAATCGGCGAAATCGGTCCAGAAACGAAAAACAAGAAAAAAATGTTTTCCAGGGTAATTCAATGCGCTGATCACGGATATTGGGTTAGTTTTCTTACGTGAGCAACTCTAGATGCTGAATCGTAACGATTTCGGGCGAATCGGCCGTGGAAATTGGCGAAATCGGTCCAGAAACGAAAAACAAGAAAAGGGTGTTTTCCATGGTAATTCAATGCGCTGATCACGGATTTTGGATTAGTTTTTTTATGTGAGCAACTCTAGATACTGAATCGTGACGATTTCGGGCGAATCGGTCGTGGAAATTGGCGAAATCGGTCCGGAAACGAAAAACGAGAAAAAGATGTTTTCCAGGGTAATTCAATGCGGTGATCACGGATTTTGGTTACTTTTTTTACGTGAGCTACTCTAGATGCTGAACCGTGACGATTTCGGGCGAATCGGCCGTGGAAATTGGCGAAATCGGTCTAGAAACGAAAAATAAGAAAAGGGTGTTTTCCAGGGTAATTCAATGCGCTGATCACGGATTTTGTGTTAGTTTTTTCAAGTAAGCAACTCTAGTTACCGAATCGTGACGATTTCGGGCGAATCGGCCGTGGACTTCAGCGAAATCGGTCCAGAAATGAAAAAAAGAAAACGGCGTTTTCCATGGTAATCAATGCACTGATCACGGATTTTGGGTTAGTTTTTTATGTGAGCAACTCTAGATACCGAATCGTGACGATTTCGGACGAATCGGCCGTGGAAATTGGCGAAATCGGTCCAGAAATGAAAAACAAAAAAACGGTGTTTTCCATGGTTATTAAATACACTGATCACGGATTTTGTGTTAGTTTTTTCATGTGATGAGCAACTCTAGATACCGAATCGTGACGATTTCGGGCGAATCGGCCGTGGAATTTAGTGAACCGGTCCAGAAATGAAAAACAAGAAATCGGTGTTTTCCATGGTAATTCATTGCGCCGATCACGGCTTTTGGGTCAGTTTTCTTATGTGAGAAATTCTAGGTACTGAATCGTGACGATTTTGGGCGAATCGTCCGTAAAAATAGCATAGACGAAATTGGCCTAAAAACGAAAAACCTGAGTTGTCCGGGGTTTAGAAGAATGTGTGACCAACGTATTGTGATTTTGGTCCGACCTTTGGGGCTTATGTAAAAGTCAGAATATTATCTAAAAATGCGGGAGACGCATATAAAAGGAGGAATATGGCCTTGTGTAAGCAGTGAAAGACTTGGCTCGACGCTTTTCAAGTCTCTGATGTGGTACACACGGATACAAGTACATAAGAGTCATATTTTTGCGCCGTTTATTTTTTATTTCGGTTGCAAGTGGCAACCCTCGTACATTGTAGACAAATGAAACTTTCACATTTGCTTTTTTCTAGCATTTAGCGACCTCTAAAACCACTAAAATAACGATCAGACTTTAGATCGCTGACACTGGTTTGCACAAAGTGTATCGCAGAGGCATTGGGAACGCGGTCTCCTTCTGTGGCAATGACTCACCGGTTTATCCTGCCACAAGAGTTTGGTAAAAAGGGTGAAAATCAACGGAAGACAACACTTTTTGCACTGGTGCTGCTGTATGCACAGCGGTGCGTACGTCAGCAACAACGATAAAGCTACATGCAGCAATGTTTTGCAATCTCTGATGTTTCTGTTTTTTGCACAGAATTTACAGTACAGCCGATCAAACATGGCAGTTTTTTTCAGGGTGCAAGGAGCGCGCGAATTTTGAATGAAAGAAAAAGAAGTTCAGAAACCAAATTGTATGCCAAATTTGACGCGTTTTTTTTAAACTAATGGATTATCCGTATTATTCTGTTCATTCTTTCTCCCTTGCACACATGATTGCAAAATTATGTTGGCATTTTTGAAAAAGACAACTCCTAGTCAGCGACTAATGCCGCCTTGATGGACTGCCTCATTTATTCGGCCATGCTGTACAGAATTTCGCACATGATGTGATTTTAGACTAAACTGAAGAGGACAATTGAAAAATATCTAGATAACTTCAAAGTTTTTACGCTTTTCAGCAAGCTTTTAAACAACAAACGCGGCGCAAAAATATGACTCTTATGTACTTGTATCCGTGTGTACCACATCAGAGACTTGAAAAGCGTTGTCGAGCCAAGTCTTTCACTGCTTACACAAGGCCATATTCCTCCTTTTATATGCGTCTCCCGCATTTTTAGATAATAAGAAATCCTGACGAACAGGTAAAAAAATCAGGTGTGACGTCAAAAGGAAGTGATGACGCACATGGGAAGTTATGGAATGCCGTGTTAAACACAGGAGAGGAAAATCCAAATATGAATTGAAAAGTAAACAACTCCAGACAAAACATAAATTCGTGAGTTTTCGTCAGGACCTCATGGGCATTATATAAGGCGAGTAAAGTTTGTGATTCAAAAAAATCTTATTTTCATTGTTAATTCTTACTATACGTCGTTGCGGTCAGTCTTAATAAAATAGAAACGTCGAATCTCGTTGGAGTTGAAGTTTTAGTATAAACGAAAAAACTGAGGCGCTATATTACAAGTGGTGTTTCCGGCCATTTCGTTTTCTAAAACTGGCATACTGCAGACATTAACTGACTCAACCAAATTAGCATTGCTCATGATCACCCAATCCCAACTCAAGTTTGTTTTGTCAAACGTAGCCAATAATGTTCGCTTGGGCGAGTGATGAACGAAAAGCTCACTATTGAACAACGAAAGCTGGTCACAAACTTTCTGATCGATAATGGCGCCGACCAGATCCGACGAGTAGTAATCGTTCGGCTGGATGTGCTCGACGCACGTCACGAGAAACCAGAATGCGTCACACTCGCACAGATACAACAGAGCGACGGCGGCGATACGATTGAGACCCTGTGTGGTCAAGGTGAACGCAACGTTTATGTTCTTTTGGCACACGGACGCTGCTTCACTGGGTTGCACTTTTTCTCAAAACCTCTTCGGTGTCTAATGGCGATGCCATAGTTGTTCTAGGGGGGGCCTGAAGGGGGGGGGCCGGCTAGGGTTAGGGGCTTTGAAAAAAAAATTTTTTTTTTTATTTTTTTTTTCGTTTTTTTTAAAAAAAAAAAAATTTGGATTTTTTTTTTCAAACTTAAAAAAAAAAATTTGAAAAATTTTTCTTCTACTTTGCTCTGAAAATTCGATTTATGGCATAATTTTTTGAAAGTTCAAACCAAATTTTCTTCCCAACTTCTTTGTGTGCTTAGGTACATGTCATTATTTGGTCATTTTGACCGACGTACTCCATGTTTTTTGATTTGGATGACTTCTAGAGTCAATTTTTAGCGTTGAAATGACATAACTGAATTGAAATATCGTTTCAGAAATCGTTTTCTTGCAACTTAGAACATGTTTTTTCAGTCGGTAGGCCATGAGATGAACATGATATTTTGTTGATTGGCGTATGTTATAGGTCTACAATGAAGTTGTGCGATATATTGTTAAACAATTGGAGCGGAGATGTTGGTTAATACCACATCACACGACCGTTTTTCAGATACCCGATAACATGGCCACATGTTAAAACTTGCGTGCTGAGCTAAACTAACGTGTTAAACTTGCGTCTGTCAGTTGCCCGCAACGTGATCGCGAAATCATGGTACGTGTTTTCGATACGATGATTTGAAGAGTGGGCTCTCGCCATGTGGCAGATAGCATAGCTGGTTGAACCTGAAAGTAAGTGTCTTGGGGGGGGGGGGCGACCGGGTCGACAGGGGTTGCCGACTTAGCTACAGCAAACAGGAATTTTTGAACACAGTCAAATTTTGGTAATTTTCTAAAGAGGAACAACTGATAACGGTTCAATATTCAAGTACACGTCGAAAATTGTCCTGTTTTACTGTTGAAAATGCAACTTTCCCTCTATGAAATGGACATAATTTCAATAAAACACGATTTTCGCTCTTATAATTTTCCGGATCGTTCTGAAAATAGTCTAGATGAACTCAGCTCGACGAGACGCTTCGAACAAACCTAACTTGTAAAAAAAAATTTTTTTTTTTTAAAAAAAAAATTTTTTTTTTAATTTAAAAAAAAAAATCCGGATTTTTTTTTTCCCCTAACCCTAGGGCCGGCCCCCCCAAAAAATTTTCGAATCTCTCTCTATCAGACAGGTTTTTTCGGCTCAGCTATTATCTATCTAAAAACAATTTTCAGCCAGCTATCTATCTGAAAATTTTTGTCTTCGAAGACATAAAATGAGTCAATTTTTGACCAAAATTGACCATTTTTGCTCGTAATTCTTGAAAATTTCGCTAATTTTAGGTAAAATACGCGTTTATACTTGAATTTTAGTGTATTTTTAGCATTATTTTGCTGTTTTTATAGCTTTTTAGCGTTTTAGCTATCTATCTATCAAATTTCAAAATTTTGACCGCCCCCCCCCCCAAAGTCACATGCCCCCCCCCGCGGCCCCCCCAAAATTTTCCAGCTATCTATCTATCTAGAAAATTTGCTCCAGCTATCTATATCGCCCCCCCCAACCCCTCGGCTCTGGAACAACTATGGGCGGTGGGACGTGAATTCAAAGTTTTATGTGTCCAACAAAACAAATTTAATGTCTGAAGATAACAGATTTCTCAAATGGTTGCAAGCATTCAGCAATCAGCATCGTTGAAAATGAAGAAAATCATGTTACTATGAAGAAACACTACAATGGCAAATGTTTTGTTCGATAGCCGCCCTCGCAACTATGAAATTCAGTCCAACTACAGTGATTTGTAGTTTCATTGCGGAGCGAAGAAATCTATCAGAAAAGAGGTTATATTGTGAAGCTCCCTTTGTGATTTTATATATTTTTGCGTATTCTGACACAAAAATCAAAATTTTTAGCGTCATCCGAAATTTTTGATGTGATCAACTCAGGTGTGAAAAACCCGCTTCATGACCACATTGTCAAACAAAAAACCTAAAAAACCGAACACACACCTGACAGTAGCCAATATTCGGATTGTGATAACGAAATGCATACAGCACACGTCGCAGTTCGGCCATTTTGTCCGAGTCCGGATCTTCAAAGTGTTTATTGCCGGGCAGGGTGCGATTTAGGTCCAGATCGATCTGAGAGAAAAAAACCCATCATGTTGCTCAATGTCTGAAAGTTCGATCGAGTGGACTAATGCTAGGGATGGAAAAAACCGTTTTTTTTAGTTTTTTTGTGAAAAGAAACCGGTTTCTTTTCCGTGCCATCCCTACCTAATGCCTGCACATCATCATGAGCAAACACGTGAAGACACATAGCATAGCCATAATAACAGAGACAGCGACTGCACACATCCCACCAGTGCGGCACATTTGAGCGGCACAGCAGTGACGTCGACGTGTGCGCCCGTTAAGGCCCATTCATGCACGCGCGCGAACATGAACGTGCGTATGGATGTGCGTATGTTCCAAAACTGAAGCGCGCCGGTTTTCTGCTTCGTGAATGTGTAGCGCGTCAGCGCGCTTCAACCCTCCATGCATGGCGCTTTAGTAAGCATGAGAACATGTGCTCAGCCAATCAACACTATCAGCAAATGCCCCGCGATTGCACCTGTTTCAACATCGCATCACACTCCTGTCCAGCAGTCTTGCCACGTCTGCTCAACGCTTCATAGTAGCCAACGCCCACTTCGTCCTTGATGTCGCGCACCCAGTAGTTGACAAGACTGAACCAACAAACAATAACAACACTTTTCGGGTTATAAAACTGTGCGGTGGTGGTACATGGCGAACAGCAGAACCAAACCCTGTGTTGTCTCACCAATATACACGAAACTTACTGTTGCACAGCAAGCGCAAAATGCTTGCTTTGATGACCTAGAACTGAATACGCACTGTTGCCATCAGTGTACAACCTGTTCCAGACGCGTTGTCTGTACGTGTCTGGTATGCCCGTCCTAACGAGCGCCTTGATCTCATTCGTCGGTTGTATTCCTTTGTCCGAGAGGTTCACGAGAAAACTGTCCCATTTGTGCAGCCACTCAACGTATTCGGCGCTGTCCTCCTGGAAAAAAATGATCGTCATTCGGCCACCGGCGAATTTTAGAAAACGGAAACGGTTGAAAGAAAATCTGCTCATTTGAGAACGAAGACAAAGAAAGTAGAATAGAAAACAACACAGCCAAAAACACGGAAGAAAATCCTTTTCAGAGTACCGAACGCAAAGTGCAGACTAAATTGTGAACCTGATGTTTCAACAATCGAATATCATCCGCCTTGCGATGTAGCTGTCGCGCCACGTTCACGAGGTCAGCGCCCGTTCGAATGTTCTGTTTCGTATCGTCGTCGTTGTTGGTCGTCACGGTCTGACTGCGATTCAAGCATCGTTTCGGCTCCATGTAGAAGCCGAGGTTGTCCACCAGTGTTTTCTGATTGCTCGTCGTTGATTGGCTGCCATGGGCGAGCGCTGATTCAACGTCGGTGGTGGCCAATTCGGGCGGAGTCAACGAATGTGCGCTGGAGGTGGCGTGCGTGATGAGGTCGGTGACGTCACGGGCAGACAACGCTGAATGGCAATATGAACGTCATGGGCATGATGATCACTGCACTGCTTGCTGTAAGATGGCGTACACGAATCGAATGCACTGTACAGTCGAACTCTAAAATATAGGGAATCAACTGATTGGTTGGTGGTCTCGTAATGCATGTTTTCTGCACAAGCATGGCTGTAAAGGTAAAGTTTGGTTTGCATAGAAAATAGAAAGCATGCATACCGTAATCACCAACGAATCCGCTGATTCTCTATAATTTAGAGCTCGACTGTAGTTTAATTCACCGTTGGTAAGTTGTTCAAAACACAAATTCTGTCAGTCAGGTTCATTTCCAATAACACATTTCAGACCTTACCATGGTTTACAAATTTATCCATTCTGTTACTTTCGTTCCCTTTCTGAACGATTTCTTTATTTTTCAACAAACCGGAACAGGTACTCGAGGTCATTCACTCAAACTCGCAGTTCCCAGAAACAAGACCACTATCAGGAAAAATTTTTGGTGCGTTAGGACCATACATCTCTGGAATCTTTTGTCTGATGAAACTGTCACCTCACCAACTACAGCCAGTTTTCGGAGGCGTCTCAAAACACAGGAATATTAAAAAATTCATTCATTTGTCTTTGGTAAATTTTCTGCTGCATTGGAATAGACAGGAGAGTCCGCCCAGCCGCCAGCACTCTTTGTTTTGTTTTGTTTTGTTTTGAAACATGTTCAACTGAATGTGATTGCGTTTTTGTTTTGAATCACATGTGCTCTTTTGTGCGACGTTTCGTGTTGTTTTCTTTTTTCTTGTATCTGGTGCAAGTGTGTGTCCATGTCACAGCTCTTTTTATCTCGCGTTTTTTCTGTGTGCTCTTGTGGCTTTTGTGTTCAGGGTGTTCTTTTTGTTAACTAGCACTGTTACTTGCTTGCTGTTGCTCATCACTTGCTGTTAGCTGTATTTGGGATGGCACAGGAAAAACAAAAGCCCATAAACAAAAAAATAACAAAAAAACAAAAAAAAGAAAAAAAAAAGAAAAAAAAAGAAAAAAAAAGAAAAAAAAAAGAAAAAAAACAAGAGAGAAAAACTGCGATGAAGAAAAGAAAAGCAACTGTGCCGTGTTTATTTTGCTTTCTCTTGCTTAATTTAATCGTGCCTGAATGTCAATCGTGGCCGTTGTGCGCTGTCTGATGTTGTCGGTTCGTGATCGCGCTATTTTATTTATTTCTTCTCTCAAGCTTCAATTGTGTTTGCGCGTTTTTTTTAACATTCAATTGTTTCTGACTGTCGACGGTTGGTTTTATTTTGTGGATTTTGTTTCTTTGTGTGAATACCCGGGCAGTCATCTGCCCATTCGTTTGCATCGACTTTTTGCTTGCTTTCATTCATGCATTCACCAAGTTCATCAATAATCTTGTGTTTCTTTAGGTTTTTTTTTGTGACATCAATTGTGTTTGTTTTGCATAATGGAAGTTTTGTGAATGTGTTGATGTGAACTGGCCGTGAGGCATACAAATAAAATTGATTGATTGATTGATTGACAAAATGTCAACTGAATGCAAAACATTCAACTCAAAACTGAATGCAAAACATTCAACTCAAAACTGAACGCACCAGTTCTGTTGTCAGTCTGCATGTGGTTCAGCAACAGCAAATACTTGCTCTTCAGTTGGTAGTAATCTGCTTCCAAGTCAAAGTTTCTCCGCAACACTTTGTCCTCGTTCGTTTCCAACTTTTTTATTGTCGCTTGCAAATCTGCAGAAAAGGCATAATCAGTGCTGTAGTGAGAGGATGAAGTTCGGTCCAATGGTAGAAGGACCATACAATTTAATCTCGTTTGGCCTGTGCACCAAAGCGACATTCGAATCATGAAGCAGCATTTAGTGACGCGCAGCTGTGTAAAATCATAGCTACACGGTCACTAAATACTGCTTCATGAATGCACCTTGAGCTAGTCTTTGAAAGCGTTAGCTGCGTGGGAACACTGGCAACTATCAATTTTTCGATCAGCGCACTCAAATGATTGGTTGGTATTTCACGTTCAATTCAAATAGCTGCAAACCACCCATCCCTACCTAAAATTTCCTGATTCAGAAACGCATTCTGCATCTCATAGGCATTTGTGATGTCTCGCATCTGTTCCACCGTTGACAAATCCTCGACTGGTGTCTCATGTTGTGCGTTTACACATTCTTGCTGCGTTTTGGTGGAGGATTTCGAATTGTTTGACAGACTCAGACTCAAATCAACAGCTTCAGTTACGCCGGAATCTGGAAGTTCGTCGAAGATTTGCGACTGCAAAAAAATGCAAAACAATGCATTCAAACTGTAAAAGCCCGTAGGCCGTCTGTGTTTGCATCGGCACGTTGTGTCATCGTTTATGCAGCAAAAAAGAGCAATCCGGCACGTCACGTCATCCGACGTCGGGTTTTATGGAACTCGCGCTCGTTTATGCCCCCGTACGTCGACGTTCAGACAGATACGGATACATAAACGATGACGGGACGTGACGTGCCGGCTAAACGGACCTTTACAGTGTGACTGCAATTTACTATTGCACTTTACTATTACTACTCAGTTACTATTGTAGCGATTGAAATAAGCGGTTGATACTGAATAATAAATACCGGTACCACTAAAAAATGCGAGCGAACTCTTCAACAGCAACCGTCTAAAGGAGCATTCATAAAACAGTATTTAGTGACCGCATAACTTTGTTTTAACACAGCTGTGCGTCACTTAATACTGCTTCATGAATGTCGCTTAACCGTCACTCAGTTGCATGCTGCACTTGTGGACTATCGGCGCATTCAGTCCAGCCTGTGTCACCAACTGCATTATCAGTTCTTCCTTGGTTCGAATCGAGTCTTTATACGCTTCCAAGTCGCTCAACGCTCTCTGGTGCTCTTGTTCAAGTTGACTAGAAAGTGAATGAAAATCAATGTTCAATTCAATGAAATGAAATTGTCACCGCTAGGTAGCGCGTTAGACTCGTTGTCTGTGCGTTCGGAGGATCGAGCCCCGCCGAGGGGTGAATGTGGAGGCACTTAATGAGAGAAACCCCAACGGGTGCCCTTAGGGTTGGCAAAATACCGTTTTTTTCAAATCGTGGTAAAAAAACGTATTTTTACCGGTAAAAACGGTAATTTTACCAAAAAAAACGAAAGCCAAAAAGTTTTAAAACCCACATATTTTTTGTAGCCGACTGTAAACTTGAACCAGGATTTGTGAAAACAGTTTTCAGAATGCTTTGTTCAAAATATCGTGCACCAACAAATAAAATAAATTCTTTTTGGGCTTGAAAACCCAAAAGGTCAGCAATAAATCGAACATTATCGTTTGCTCAAGCGTTTATATTCCACCAATTATACAAGGAAAAAACCAAAGCATTTTCACCGGACCGTCTTTGGTCACAACAGACGAACACAATTTACCGCAATAATGGATTAAAACCGAATTCAGAGTCAGTTCAGATCAAAAAGAAAACAAATCAGTAACTGTGTAACAAAGACAATTTTGACTGCCATCTGGAATTTTTGAAATTTTCAGCTCAGCTCGGCAGCTCCAGCCGATTCTTGCACCTCGCTTAACAGTTGTTTCAAAACATCAGTGTCAATTTTGTGCACAACTAGCACAAGACACGTGTAAAGTTGCGAAACAAGTGAAAAATGATATAAAACCTCAGTCCGAAATTGAAAAACACCGAAAAAATACGAAAAAAAACGGAAAAATACGGAAACGGTCTTTTTCCCGTTTTTTTCAAGGCACAAATTTTTGCCCTGGGAAAAAACGCGTATAGATACGCGTTTTTGCCTGTAAAAAACCGGTATTTTTACCATGCCAACTAGGGATGGAGCCGGTTCCGGTCCGGATTCCGGATTCCGGCGCCTAAAATTGGATCCGGATCCGGTCCGGATTCCGGCGCCAAAAATTGGATCCGGATCCGGTCCGGATTCCGGCGCCATTTTGCCGGATCCGGCCGGAATGGCCGAGACCCGCGAATTAACCAGTTGATTCCTCCGTTTCAGAGCTGTTCAATGGTTTGACAAATTTGTTTCGGTGCTTTGTTGGTTTTGTTGTTGTGCATTTGACATGTGATAACAATAGCAGGTTTTTTGAAATCAGCCATCTTCGTTGGTCATATTCAGTTAGCTGTCAAACAGTTGCTTTTTTGTGAGCCCCAGAACACCAGCGATTTTAACGACGTGTGTTACCGTGGGTGTGCGGGGGTGCCGTGATCCCCTAAAACCCGATAACCCCCCCCCCCCAACGACGAATCCACGAGACGACGAATCCATTTCAATGGTGTTGCCCGCCGTTTGCGCACTGAAGCAGCGCATCGAACAAGTCGATGCGAGTGGCATTGGTACGACGAAAAAACGCTGCTGACCAGCATCGACACACGCTTCCGTGCGCTTTTCCACAACGAATCCAACATCATGGCCACGTACGTTGGTCCGCGATTCAAGAATACTGCAGTCGTCTTCGAAAATGAAGACGCGAGTCGTTGTGAACTACTTCACATTGCAAAGAAAATCTTGAAACGACCGGAGACGCCCACAAACTGCGACGATACATCCGAGATCGCGAACAACGACGATGACGAAAGTGAACGCGAACCCGAACCAAAAAAGAAATCGACTGGCCTCTACGGAGGCATCGAGTTTCATGCTGCGCGACCGCGCAACCCGTCAGGCGAATCCAGTCTCGAAGACGAACTGCGCGGCGAAATGAATATCTACGAGTCGGATGATTTTATCGACGAACCGGACAAAAGTGATTTAATGCTCGACTTTTGGCGGCTAAACTCGTCTAAATACCCCAAACTATCAACAATGGCGCGCAGATACCTGGCACCGCTACCAACAAGCGTGGCAAGCGAACGAATGTTCTCTGAAGCCAGGCAGGTGTTTGTGTACAGCCGATCTCGTCTGTCAACTCAGAACGCCGAAAAAGGTCATGTTTCTGAATGGAGTGTTGCCAGCACTTGATTATCCCTATGCGATGTGAATTTTGTCAATTGTTGTTGTTGTTGTAATTTTTGGTTGGTTCACGTGCTGTGTCTTGCTGACTTTGTTTCTGTGTCTGTGCTGTTTTATGCTGAAAATGTGATGAAGAAGTGACGAAATGTGCGTAGATGTTTTTTAGACATAAAAAGGCCATTCCGGTCCGGATTCCGGCAATTTTTGCCGGATCCGGCCCGGCCGGAATGGGCTTTTGCCGGATCCGGCCCGGATTCCGGCAAATTTGCCGGATCCATCCCTAATGCCAACCCTAGGTGCCCTACTCGACGGCGTTCTGTACGCTTTTCTGGGTTAATGCCTAAGAACAAAGCCTAAATCACTGTTCATTCGTTAAATAATCCCTTACTTTAGAATTAAGAACAAAAAACGGCTTCTTTCAGAAAGTTTCAAAAAGACAACCAATCGTTCAGTAGTCAAAGTCAGCCAATGCAGCTGCCAAAAACACTTCAGCAGTCACCTCAATCTTGCATTCAACGTTTGCTGCTCATGCGAGAGCTGGCTGTTCTGCAGTTGCAGTTTCGTCAGTTGCTTTTCGCGCTCCAAAATGAATTGAACCCGCTCGCCAAAGTCGGACATCGTTGATAGGGAACGTCTGAAATAAAAGAATAAAAGAAATAAAAGAAATTCGAATCGGATTGATTACAGACGGTCATGCACTCATTGAGCGTGCCACACAAGCCAACAAACTCTCAAACGAGAGTTCGATCCCAAGAAAGTATTGAGGCAATCGCTCTGGCTTGTGAGCCCGCTTTCAACGAAACGCTCCGACGCTAGAAACAGGACCCCGTTTGTCGTTCAGTCTGACATCATCACATTCACACTCGCATCGGTCTGATGCACGTTTTCATCACACCGTTTTTTCTATCGCCATTCTTTCCTCTATCCAATTATTGTACCGATGCAGTGAACGGTAAAAAAAGCACAAACGTCAACAAAAAATTTCAAATTCAAATTTCATCCACAATGCAAACGTACAAAGCATCAATTTGATTTTTACTAGTGACCAGATCGGCGCGCATCACCGTCAAAATGTTGCGTTCAGCGCCAAGTTCGTCACTCAGATCGTGGCATCGAGTTTTCAGTTGCGTCACAACCGAAAGCAACTGAAACAAAAAAACGAAACATACAGCAGAACTTTAAATTATAGGGACTCAGCTGATTCGTTGGTGAATGGTTACGGTATGCATGCTTTCTGTGCAAACCAAACTCCGCCCCCGGCAATGCCTGCACATAAAGCATGCATACTGTGATCCCAACTAATCAGCTAATTCCCTATAATTTAGAGTTTGACTGTACTCAGTTTCATTCATTTTTTTACTCGGCTGGGTTTTGTCCGCAATCAGCATTTGTTTTGTACGAAAACAATGTGAAGCACTCGCAAACATCGTTACTAATGCGAATGAAATGAAGAAACCGTCAATAACAATCACACATTTCACAGCAACCTCTTGACAATGTTCGCACGCTTTGTGTTTGCTGCTGGAGAAAGTCGGCACTCGAATCGCCGGAAGACGCGACTTTGTGAAACGGGCTGCTTGGAGAGTGGGAGCGGGCGGCACAGACGACGGTGGATCGGTGTTGCTGCGAGCTTGGGGAGACGAGGAGCTCTGGGGTAGCTCTGCAGAACAACCATGCATGCCCTCGCACATGGAAACATGGAAAACGCGCAAAAAATTACAATTCTCACAGAAAACGGTTCCTGCATCGTTTTGCAAAGTGGTTTTTTTCATGAAAATGTAAACAATTCTAGCGAACCAATTTCAAATCGAAAGTCGAATGAATGGAAGCTGGCGAGCTGATCAGCCTCATCAAAAGGGAGGCTCGGACGCGAGACTCAAATGCAGCCTAATTCAGCGTGTTGCATTTCATTGCAAAAAATGTTCAGCTCAGCTGTGCGCGGTGGACTAACTGGCCGACTTGGACTAAAAATAATCTTTTTCGAAACCACAAATACAAAAACACCAGAAGCAGTAGGCACGACCTTTTGGCTTGTGTTCGGTTTGCTGTTGTGCACTCGCTTTCGAAAGACTGTCGATAAAATCGGCTGCTAACGAATGCACATTGCAGGATAGGTCCGTCTGAAAAACATGTGCTACTTGTGATACCGACTCCGTGTCAACGGTTTAAAGGCCCTTTTATACTTGACGCATGCAGACGTACGTCAGGTATAAACGGTAGTATGCAACTACACGAGACCTAAAGTGACGTTTTAGAAAAAAACAGTTTTAAAAAATCCAAAACAGAACCGTGTGCCTAGCAAGCGTGCAAGCAATCAATTAAAGATCAAACAAACGTTCGCACCGTGGAATGCGTTTCAGTCAAACTGAGTTCGTTCAGTTCTCCGTGTTCGGAAACATAAAACACGGAGCTGGGTCGATCGCTTGTGTCGGCGCCCTCCACCCCAACGGTCTCGTCTTCAGCCGGCTCACGCAGCAAAACACTGAGGTCTGAATTGAAATGTTGCGCACTGAAATAACGCGATTGACTTTACGCACCTCCGCCAGAAAACCACTGCAGACGTTTTGGAAACTGTCCGTGTGCAAAGAACGAAACGCCCCATTACCAGTCACCACGATACCAACGTCGTTGGCCACTGCTCTTTTGATTGTTAAAAAAACGTCAGCCAATTTCTCCGTTGAAATGTTCGAGTGACCAGCACGGAATTTTTTTTTGATGACAGATCTCACCACTTTCACCAGCAGTCTGCTCGTGCGACTCCATAGGTTTTTCGAAATGTGTCTCATTCGTCGATGTCGATTGGTTCGTTTGTGTACTGCTTTCTGGGTTCGCGTCATCATCGTCACTGAACGACTGCAATATGCAAACAATTTTTTTCTTACCAAAAAAATCTCTGTTCTTCAAAAATCGTGACAGTCGAACTTTGTGAGATTCTGCTTTCCAAGTTTTACCCAAACTATCTGCCTGTGGTAAAACACCTGCGGCAGTTCTGCCTGGTGTCCGACGCTGACAAGCCAGGTGGCACCTCGGTATATGCGTCCACCTGGCGAATCCGCAAACAGCGAACTTCATGTATTGTGAAGCAACAAACTTCCAAAGCGAAGCTCGTCACCAAACAAACCAAAACACTTGCGGCAAATCAGTGACTGCAAAGTGAACTGATATGACCAATCAGTTCGGTGTAGGGTTGGCACAGGAAAAACGTTTTTTTCCGTTTTAAAACCGTTTTTTTTCGTTTTTTTCTTGAAAAAATAAAAAAACCGGTTTTTTACCTTAAAATTTTTTAAACTTCGTGGTCAAAAATCACAATTCTTCGTTTGATTGATAAAATGTAAAATTATATTTTTGAAAAAACGGTGCAGTGAACTGTGTCGAACTGAACTGGTGAAGCATCATTTTGCAGCAGCTTTTGTGGCAAGAGTCAAGATAAATACGATGAAGACAAGGTGACTGCTAAACTAAGTGCATATGCAGACTGACTGACGATGTTGTCGATTTGCAAAGGGTAACTGATGAAATGTTATTTTTCGAACGCAATCCGCTACCGGTTTCACTTTGCAGTTCTGCAAATCTCGCCCCCTAATCGGGGTCAGCTATCCGGTCTTCTTGCAACCGTCGCTCCCCGCTTCCCACACCTACACGGTCACTGCCCAGTCTTTGTTTTCAATTTATTGAACGTGCTGCCCTGGAAACCAATAAAAGCGAAATTGATTTGATTTGAAACAAAAAATTGGGTAGCATTGGGTGGCCAAAATAACAAATTGGGTCGATTGTATGCCCGAAAACAGCATTTTATGCACCTCAAAATCACTAATTTTGATGTATTTCTTAATTTGAGTTCAAGATGCCAAGTTCTGGAATGTTTAGGAGCTGGGAAGCATTCGGTTTTTTATGGTTTTAAAACGGTTTTAAAACGGAAAAGAAACCGGTTTTTTTCCTGGCAATATAAAAAACGGCTTTTTACCAACCCTAGTTCGGTGTGGCCCATGAAAATCCACGTTCGTTCGTCTGCCCAATCTTTTCAAACACAAAACACGCAAAAACATCAACGTGAAACCAAAAGCAAAGCTCACACGCACAATCAACGGCCTCGCAGGAGGCGCCGGCGTCGTCGGATCGTGCAGGCCGCGGTGTCTCCTTCGGATCGCCTGCAGGTGTTGCAGCCAGCGCAAGCGTTCATCCGGCCGCTGCACCTCGAATACGTGCGTTTGCTCGTGCAGACTGAATGAGAACACGCAACAAGTTCATTCGATTTTATGTCGCGAACCGCAGGAACTCTGATAAAACTGTTTAAGAACAGCGTATGATACGGAGACCTAAAGGCCCATTCATGCAAGCGCGCGCTGAAGCGCGCTGACGCGCGCTGACCAGCTTCATCATGAATGAAGAAATGAAGCTGCGTCAGCCGCTGCGGCTTTTTAGGTTTTTTGTCCATTCACGAACGCGCGCGCTGAAGCGCGCTGAAGCGCGCTGACCAGCTTCATCATGAATGAAGAAATGAAGCTGCGTCAGCCGCTGCGGCTTTTGATGTCCGGACCCCAAATGCCGCAGCGGCTTGTCTGAAAAATGAAACGTATTTGCATAATTTCTGCGCTTTCAATTGTGATAGATGCAGACCAAAAAGGGAATGAATTTAATTGTGGTAAAATTAAATTAATTGAGGAATACAGTAAGTTTTATTGTGCTGCGTTTGTGAAAGAAACCAACAGATAAAAACGATAAAAACAACTGGGCTAAGACGGGTTTCGAACTTTGGCCTCTGTGCTGACAGGCACAACATGTTACCACTGCACTATAGTAGTTGACGGGTGGGAACCTCTCTAGGTGTTTGTTCATTAAATGTCGTTCAGTTTTATCGTTTTGTGCTGTTGTCTGTGTTGTCTCCGTACGTGCTGTTTAGTACACACTATATACCGCTTCGATTCGTTGTTTTCGCCGTTTCAGTGAATGTTTTGATCTTTTGATTTGTGCAACATTCACTAATCATGTGCTGCCGTTGAGGAAACTTTTTTTGCAATGCTCTACACCGTGGCAAGGCTAAAAAAGGAAAAAGGTTTCACGCCAAACCGCAGTTGAAGAAAACAATCACTTCACATCACGGTGTGGGGTACCGATGTGCGCAGCCCTCAAAACCGGTGTGCAGGCCGCAAGAAATTTATGCGGCGGCACTGTTTCGACACGGGTTTGAGGGCTGTGCACCACTTTGAGGGCTGTGCACCATTTTGAAGGCTGTGCACCACTTTGAGGGCTGTGCACCACTTTGAGGGCTGTGCACCACTTTGAGGGCTGTGCACCACTTTGAGGGCTGTGCACCACTTTGAGGGCTGTGCACCACTTTGAGGGCTGTGCACCATTTGCAAGCAACGTGAAAGCAAATTGCATCCTAGAATGTTCAGTCAAAATGCAGAAATCGTACAAAATTGTTCATAAAAAACTGTATTTTGCGGTGTAGCTTTCAAAGTTTTTCTTCACTTCGAAAGTCCATTTCACAATTTTTCAATAAATATGCGCCTAAGATCAGAAAACTTTTGGTGTGAAACAATAAAAAACAGTACAAAAAAGCAAAAAAAAACATAAATTTCTTGCACTATTTTTATGCTTTGTTGAGTATTCGTATTCTCACTGTCACACTTATTTTGAGACTAATTACGCTATACAATACTGTTCAGAATCTGTCAGAAAAGTACTAAATGATTTAACAAAAAAGTCTTGCAACATTTGTGAAAGATTGTCACTGACGGCAACAATCAGCGATTTTGCACACACAAATTTGATGTCCGGACATCAAATGCCGCAGCGGCTGACGCAGCTTCATTTCATCATTCATGATAGCGCACTTCAGCGCGCGTCAGCGCGCTTCAGCGCGCGCGTTCGTGAATGGGCAAAAAACCTAAAAAGCCGCAGCGGCTGACGCAGCTTCATTTCTTCATTCATGATGAAGCTCGTCAGCGCGCTTCAGCGCGCTTCAGCGCGCGCGTCCGTGAATGCGCATGTGCTCCAAAACTGAAGCGCGCTGACGCACGCTGAAGCGCGCTGTTTTTTTGCTTCGTGAATGTGTAGCAAAGTGAAGCGCGTCAGCGCGCTTCAGCGCGCTTCAACCTCCATGAATGGCGCTTAAGCAATAACTGAACGGAACGTTTTATGAACGGGCAAACTTCCATGCGACGTCAGTAGAGTAGGGCTGGCCATTACGGAGCACTTTTTTTGTAGGTGATTTTGGGGGTGGTTTTTATGTGTGTACTTTTTGGCGCGCATAGTGAGTCAGCAGTGGGAGGAGGGGGAGGGGGGTTGATGTACAGGGTGTGGGTGCAGAGTGTACAGGGTGTGTGCACAGAGTGTACAGGGTGTGTGCACAGAGTGTACAGGGTGTGTGCACAGAGTGTACAGGGTGTGTGCACAAAGTGTACAGGGTGTGTGCACAGAGTGTACAGGGTGTGTGCACAAAGTGTACAGGGGGTGTGCACAGAGTGTACAGGGTGTGTGCACAGAGTGTACAGGGTGTGCACACAAAGTGTACAGGGTGTGCAGATGGAGGTTCAAAGCGGTAGGAATTTCGCAATGTATTGGCACGCACGGTACAAATGCTGTCAGCATTTCTGCATACTGTTTAACGAAGCTATGTAATTTATGTGGCCCGAAGGCCAGAGTTTATTTGGGCCATAGGCCTCTTTTTGTATTTTTATATTTTTTCATTTTTTTTTGTTGATTTTTTGTTTTTCTTCTTCTTTTTGCCATTTCGATTACCACATATCGTCCATCGTAGTATCACAGAAGTAGCGAACCCTGAGTGCGGCCGACAGCGGTTCAACGAGACGCTTGTAGGTCTCCTTGTGGCTGTTGAAATTGCAAAACCAGCGAATCACCGCTCGACGAATGATGCGTGAGCCCTCCAGTGCGGTGACGAAACAGTCGAACAACAGTTTGTGGTTGAGTTCGTCCCACACTTGGTTGTGGAACTGCAGAAAGTTGGCGGCCACACTCATATCGCACCGGTGGCGTCGATTTCCATCGTCGTGATCGTTGCACTGCGGGCACCAGTCCTTGATGTTTCCTTCAACAACATGAAACACGGACTCCACGTGTTGCTCGACAAACAGGTCATCGATTTTCGACAATTCGCTCTCCAACGTTGAACGAGCCCACGCTTCGTACATCTCGAACTCGTCACTGGGCACTTGCACCGTCATTGGGAACGCAGGCATGGCTGTTGTTGTTGATTGCTGTTGTCAGGTTGAAGAGTGAATGAAAGATCTTTAGAACTACGCAGTTATATATATCTCGATGGCTACCAATAAGTGGGTGGAGTCTAAAATATTATGTGGCATTTGCATGCCTTTCTTTTTGGATTTCGCAATTTTTATTCAATGAGTTGCAATAAAACACATACAAAGTACAACAAAACAATCAAGTAATCAGTTCACGCAGAGTGACACTGACCCTTGGTTCAGTTACACTCAAATCAACTGGAACAGAATGAGTAAAAATGTCGTTCGTCGGAGGTCGCATTACCAACAAATCACCAGTTTTCACTGGGACAGCGACCACGCTGCCTGGTCGAGAAAAAATCACCTTACGAGAAGCACCAAATGAAAGACTTGCGATCTGAGCGTCGTCGATCATGCCGATCTTGCCATCTTTGTGATGCCCCACGTAATCTTTCCCGGACTGGTAGAGGTTGACCAGGGCGTAGTTGAAACCACGTCTGGTGACCGTGTTGACACGATCCACGAGCGCTTTGATGACCGGATCCCATGGTTGGCCAGGCATTGCGGTGCCGCTGTACTTGAACGTCAAGCCCTCCTCACTGTAGGCCACTTGTCTTCGACAGATGTTGCGCCATTTTCCAGCGACGAACACGGATGTTTTTTCGGGAGCAAGCCACGGCAGTTGCAGGAGATAGTGAAGAATTTCGTCGCTCAGTGCTTTGTCTTCAATGAATAAACCACATGCCACATTCAGGAATGAGTCTGGAAACTCAGTGCACGGCTCAGTCGATGCAACCTTTGCTTCTTGAATCTTGGTAACCAAGTCGTCAGTCATCGTGAAGCAAACTCGTAAATGAAAAGTAACCCCTTGACAAGTTCAACAACGAAACAAGCATGTTTATGACTCATTTCGTCTAGAAGAGATTTCGCAATATGTATATATAAAGCAAATCCGATTTCATTACAATGACTCACACGAGAAAACAGATTTCATCACATGGTGCAATTTAATCATGTACACAGTCAGCATAATTACCATCGTCTGGATTCATGACATAAAGGGTTTTCGCAATATCTGCTTTCAAACGGTAAAAAGATTTTTTGTGCGAAATGAAATTGTCAAACCAGTGTTTCAGTACATGTTTTGGCGGGGGGCTGTCATTCAGAAAACGAATGAAACGCTCCCAACAAAGATCACGATTGGGAATAGCATTCCAAACTATCTCAACATTGCGTTCAAAAATAACACACCACTGTTGTCGACAAATGTGTAGCAATGTTTGTTCCGCGGGGTGGCAGCAACGTGGGCACCAGTTGTTGATGTTGTCTTCAATTGCGCAACGGACGCTTTGTGCGTGTGCCTCAACAAAGTGCTTATCAATCTCATCAAGTCCTTCCAAACTCATATTGAATGATTATGTGGCACAAACAGTGCCTATTTATATAAGGTCCAACCAACTTAAATAGATTTTTTTTACCTCAACATGCTCACACACGCAACCACAAAATCAGACAGCAATGTTACACAATCTTGAATAAACGAAACAACCTGCACCCAACTGCTTGGTGGGAATAAACGGGCATCAATGTGCGAGAACAAAAACAACTGCTTGCACACCAGAATCACATCATTGCAACCTTTCAACTTCTGAATGTGTTTTACGGAAACTGCAAACGCTACCAAGTCAGACACCTTCAAAGAGTTTCGAAACAAAAGAGAGTCACTTGCCAAACTAATCAAGAAAACCGTTGACTTGTCTAAGGGCGTACGTGTAGCACAGAGACTGAACCATGTCCGCAACTGCTCGAGCGTATCCAATGACAAAACATCGCCGAATCAGCTCGTTCGTCTGAATTCTCTCAGACGTGGGTTGTGGATTTCTTGGTTGTTCACAACAGCACGAAGTCATAATTCTCAGTAGACAGTAAAGAGCGTGTGGTCGAGTTTTTTCAACTTGGCCTCTGTTGAAGAATTGCAGACGCATGGTATGACTAATATTTATTTTAGTCTGCTTTTATATTGTCTAGACAAACGCCCACTGATTGTCAGAGGAGCTAAATCCTATAAAAGGCGGAGTCTGTGTTGCTTCATCATTCATTGTCATCAAAAATGGCTATGCAAGACGCATTCACCGACTTTTTCGACACGTTCGATTTTCCCGAAACTCAACCAGACCCGCCTGTGTCGCAGCAACAAACTCAGGCTTATCGAGGACCAACTCCAAAGTTGCAAGCTGCCGCTGAGCAGGCTGTTGGTGCTTTCATCGATTCTTTTGTACCTGAAGAGGTACCTGCGAAAAAACAACAACGCCGCACACTCAAGCCAAAGCTCCTGCCACCTCCATTGTTTGAACCCCAGTCAAACTTGGAGACCATCGTTGATTCCACACAAAGTGTACAGGGTGTGCAGATGGAGGTTCAAAGCGGTAGGAATTTCGCAATGTATTGGCACGCACGGTACAAATGCTGTCAGCATTTCTGCATACTGTTTAACGAAGCTATGTAATTTATGTGGCCCGAAGGCCAGAGTTTATTTGGGCCATAGGCCTCTTTTTGTATTTTTATATTTTTTTCATTTTTTTTGTTGATTTTTTGTTTTTCTTCTTCTTTTTGCCATTTCGATTACCACATATCGTCCATCGTAGTATCACAGAAGTAGCGAACCCTGAGTGCGGCCGACAGCGGTTCAACGAGACGCTTGTAGGTCTCCTTGTGGCTGTTGAAATTGCAAAACCAGCGAATCACCGCTCGACGAATGATGCGTGAGCCCTCCAGTGCGGTGACGAAACAGTCGAACAACAGTTTGTGGTTGAGTTCGTCCCACACTTGGTTGTGGAACTGCAGAAAGTTGGCGGCCACACTCATATCGCACCGGTGGCGTCGATTTCCATCGTCGTGATCGTTGCACTGCGGGCACCAGTCCTTGATGTTTCCTTCAACAACATGAAACACGGACTCCACGTGTTGCTCGACAAACAGGTCATCGATTTTCGACAATTCGCTCTCCAACGTTGAACGAGCCCACGCTTCGTACATCTCGAACTCGTCACTGGGCACTTGCACCGTCATTGGGAACGCAGGCATGGCTGTTGTTGTTGATTGCTGTTGTCAGGTTGAAGAGTGAATGAAAGATCTTTAGAACTACGCAGTTTTATATATCTCGATGGCTACCAATAAGTGGGTGGAGTCTAAAATATTATGTGGCATTTGCATGCCTTTCTTTTTGGATTTCGCAATTTTTATTCAATGAGTTGCAATAAAACACATACAAAGTACAACAAAACAATCAAGTAATCAGTTCACGCAGAGTGACACTGACCCTTGGTTCAGTTACACTCAAATCAACTGGAACAGAATGAGTAAAAATGTCGTTCGTCGGAGGTCGCATTACCAACAAATCACCAGTTTTCACTGGGACAGCGACCACGCTGCCTGGTCGAGAAAAAATCACCTTACGAGAAGCACCAAATGAAAGACTTGCGATCTGAGCGTCGTCGATCATGCCGATCTTGCCATCTTTGTGATGCCCCACGTAATCTTTCCCGGACTGGTAGAGGTTGACCAGGGCGTAGTTGAAACCACGTCTGGTGACCGTGTTGACACGATCCACGAGCGCTTTGATGACCGGATCCCATGGTTGGCCAGGCATTGCGGTGCCGCTGTACTTGTACGTCAAGCCCTCCTCACTGTAGGCCACTTGTCTTCGACAGATGTTGCGCCATTTTCCAGCGACGAAGACGGATGTTTTTTCGGGAGCAAGCCACGGCAGTTGCAGGAGATAGTGAAGAATTTCGTCGCTCAGTGCTTTGTCTTCAATGAATAAACCACATGCCACATTCAGGAATGAGTCTGGAAACTCAGTGCACGGCTCAGTCGATGCAACCTTTGCTTCTTGAATCTTGGTAACCAAGTCGTCAGTCATCGTGAAGCAAACTCGTAAATGAAAAGTAACCCCTTGACAAGTTCAACAACGAAACAAGCATGTTTATGACTCATTTCGTCTAGAAGAGATTTCGCAATATGTATGCAATATAAAGCAAATCCGATTTCATTACAATGACTCACACGAGAAAACAGATTTCATCACATGGTGCAATTTAATCATGTACACAGTCAGCATAATTACCATCGTCTGGATTCATGACATAAAGGGTTTTCGCAATATCTGCTTTCAAACGGTAAAAAGATTTTTTGTGCGAAATGAAATTGTCAAACCAGTGTTTCAGTACATGTTTTGGCGGGGGGCTGTCATTCAGAAAACGAATGAAACGCTCCCAACAAAGATCACGATTGGGAATAGCATTCCAAACTATCTCAACATTGCGTTCAAAAATAACACACCACTGTTGTCGACAAATGTGTAGCAATGTTTGTTCCGCGGGGTGGCAGCAACGTGGGCACCAGTTGTTGATGTTGTCTTCAATTGCGCAACGGACGCTTTGTGCGTGTGCCTCAACAAAGTGCTTATCAATCTCATCAAGTCCTTCCAAACTCATATTGAATGATTATGTGGCACAAACAGTGCCTATTTATATAAGGTCCAACCAACTTAAATAGATTTTTTTACCTCAACATGCTCACACACGCAACCACAAAATCAGACAGCAATGTTACACAATCTTGAATAAACGAAACAACCTGCACCCAAATGCTTGGTGGGAATAAACGGGCATCAATGTGCGAGAACAAAAACAACTGCTTGCACACCAGAATCACATCATTGCAACCTTTCAACTTCTGAATGTGTTTTACGGAAACTGCAAACGCTACCAAGTCAGACACCTTCAAAGAGTTTCGAAACAAAAGAGAGTCACTTGCCAAACTAATCAAGAAAACCGTTGACTTGTCATTCACAGTCAAAAACAGGGACTTTACCGTTTCTCCGTACAAGCAATCAAACTCAGCACATAACGTTGTAAAAAGACATGGTTTGTTCGTTAAAAAATTTTCTATGAGTTGTTGGCTCATAATTCACTGCAACACTTTGAGCAAATGTACACGTTGATCGCAAAACCTGTAATCAAGTCTTCTTTTTTTGACTCGCCAGCTTTTGACTCGCCAACAGAGACCGTAGCTTTTGTGTCCACGGCTTTTGAAACTGGTGGTTCCGATTTTTTGACGGTTGGTTTGTCCTCCTCAGCTTTCTTCTTCTTTTCTGGAGGCTTCTCAACGTTGTTCTGTGGATCTCCTCCTCGCTTCAGTATCAGTGGTGCAAGAGGTTTTGCTGCTTTTCTTTTTGCTGTTGCCGGCTTTTCGGGAGGAACTGAATCAACGATGGTCTCCAAGTTTGACTGGGGTTCAAACAATGGAGGTGGCAGGAGCTTTGGCTTGAGTGTGCGGCGTTGTTGTTTTTTCGCAGGTACCTCTTCAGGTACAAAAGAATCGATGAAAGCACCAACAGCCTGCTCAGCGGCAGCTTGCAACTTTGGAGTTGGTCCTCGATAAGCCTGAGTTTGTTGCTGCGACACAGGCGGGTCTGGTTGAGTTTCGGGAAAATCGAACGTGTCGAAAAAGTCGGTGAATGCGTCTTGCATAGCCATTTTTGATGACAATGAATGATGAAGCAACACAGACTCCGCCTTTTATAGGATTTAGCTCCTCTGACAATCAGTGGGCGTTTGTCTAGACAATATAAAAGCAGACTAAAATAAATATTAGTCATACCATGCGTCTGCAATTCTTCAACAGAGGCCAAGTTGAAAAAACTCGACCACACGCTCTTTACTGTCTACTGAGAATTATGACTTCGTGCTGTTGTGAACAACCAAGAAATCCACAACCCACGTCTGAGAGAATTCAGACGAACGAGCTGA
>JASANC010005048.1:0-13258 GCA_030248135.1 Theristus sp. LFF4_11
TACCGGAATACCGGATCTGTAATATTTTTGTCAATCTGCATTAATTTTAGAAAGATCATGTTACACGATGAATTGGTTTATTTCGTCTGCATTCGTTTTTTCCAACTTGAGAATTTATCCCATGCAACCTTGATTGAAAAAGGTCTTGATTCCAAAAAAAGTCTGGTTGTCTTGCTTTCAAATAATGTAAAATATGTTTGGAATAATTTCGTATACCTCTCAATTTCTTTTGCATTTTTACATATGCTCAATACTACATTTCGCAAGAAAACCAATTTTCGGGTGAAGATTACATAAATTTTTATTGTTGATACAGCGAAATTCTGGTAGGAAATTGAGTGCAGTTTATATTGTGGAGACGCGTGAAAAAAAAATTGCAGCAATGTACAGAATAACCTTCGCACTTTCAACTCCGGCCAATGGAGTGGAGACGGAAAGGATGGATGCAGAGTTTTTATAAACACGAAAACATTTTCCATTAGTACCATGCTGCTGTTTATTCAGTGTTATTTTCGGCCACGGCCACACGCAATATGTCGAACCACTTCACACCCTTGTTACAACTTGGATTTGTATTTTCGTTTTCCTCGTGTTTTATTGTTGTATGTACTTATGCATTTATACCGTAAAGAGCAAGATTTCATTTTTAATGATTTTCTGCCATGTTGTAGCTATCCTATTAGCTGGTCAAAAATTGAACAGCGTTGTTTTCTATTAATTTAGCAGTAAAAACAAGCAAAATTCTGTGTTTTCCACAGAAATTGCATGCAATGTCAATCCAGTGCGGTGCAGTCATTTTTCACTTCGTTGACAATTCATGTTTACTTTATATACAGCGTAGACGTGCGCGGAAGGTCGCATCGCAAACAAATGTACGATTTTTTTGTTGAATCATACCCGCATAATAAAACTCACTCGGTGCTTCTGAAACACAATCACGCCTGTTCGTGTTGTACCCCAACGATGTCAGCTTTTTTGTTAGTTTTCATTTTGCATTCAAATTTCCCCTGGAGTTCATTTTTAGTTTTCAAAACGTTTTTATTGTTTTTTCGAACGTTTTTGGTAGTGTCTGTATCATTTAAAAAACAGTATTGCACTATTTCTAGGTATATATTGCAGGTTGCAGCATCAACCCCCACGATGCAAACTACAAATTAGGATGATTCCAAAATAACTAACGTTTTATGGTTGCTTACCCGCATCCCACCAGGAGAAATAAATTGAAAATTTATAGCTCTTGATCCTCGAAAGTTAATCCTCCAAACCAAATTCGCTTACCAAGAAATTTTTTTTATCGATTTACTATGTTTTTTCTGCAGACCAATAGGCCTAGTGTTGTTGTGAAGCAGTCGAGCAGTCGAACATTTTTGTAAATGAAGTTTATAGTTCAAGTTCGAAAAAAATTACACATAGAAATACCATACAAAACAAAAATTGTGTCACGTCTTGACGTGACGGGTGGTAAAACGGTTTCTGAGAGGTTTTATTGGATTGTATGTGGAAACATTCCATTTTATTTGATTTTTTTTGCTGCTGCAAATCGTCACATCAAACAGTGACCAACTTTTTGACATCTACGTAGCCAAACGTGAACTCCGAGCTATTGTTTTAGTGTTTTCACAAGTTACTTATATATGTAAATTGAACGTTTCTGAGTGCAATGACTAATCAAAAATTACAGCGGTTAAGATTAGTCACGCCACTTATCCAGATAATAGTTATGTTTTGCTGGTTTTGGTTTCACATCACAGTGCTACACAGGTGGCAAGTTCTCGCAGTGTTAGAACTGCTGTTTTTCAAACTCTCTCATTTTGTTTTAGTTTGAAATTTTGAGAAAAATTCTTTTCAAAACATTTTCAGATTTTCTGAACACTAAAAAAGCTGAACAGCTCGAAAGTAGTGTATGCGATAACTGAAATTTAAAAAAAGCAACTGTGAATAAAAAGTACTGACTAAATGACGATTATCACGCATCACCAAACAAACGGAGGCACCCCAAACGCAGCTGCTACTGGTGCGGGTGTAGCCAGTTCGTCGGAGGTTGACCTAAGAGCTTCACAAGCCAGCATTCATGCACCAAACACTGAATCAAACGCCGATAATAAACAAAAACGGTCAAAAGTGAGTTCCCCGAGCTGCAATAACGAGCAACCGTTTGGAATTTTGCACGGATGGTTTTTTTCATTTTTCATTTTCTATTTTTGTTTTGTTTGTACGACAAAAATTGCTTCCCATTACAATTTTTGTCACACAGTAGTACCGGTGTTTCTCACAAAGCCGGGCTCACAGTTAAACAAGACTAGTTCAGTTTCAAATCATTGCTTGCTCCGTTTTCCAATTATATGCTGAAAGAAAGGGGACATTCTTTTCAGTGGACCATTCTTGTGTTGCTCTTTGGTTCTCATGGGACATCGGAATCGTATTTTTTGTACATGTTTCTGTTTGTTTGTGCAGCTGCATAATGGATAGTAAACTTTTTGAAATCGATACCGCGTTTTAAAACGTCAAACCAGTTGATACCATACCGTTGGAATTTGCGTTGAATATGTGCAAAAATACAACAGAAGATGCAACAAACGTGTTGCGATATCACATGGACTTGGCGCTTTTCTTCATAAACATTTCATCGCGACAGACACCGGAAAATGACATTGCACAAAGCACTGTCTTCACTCGAATCCACTGGATTGCCATTAGCGTTGAAAACCACAAGCTCTCCGGGGATATAATGGATCTCAATAAGCATTATGGAACCGAAATAAGGCATGCAGCAGCCTTTTCTTTGTAAAGCAAACATTGCGTTCTCAAACAATGGTGGCGCATGCGGACGTAGTTATGGGAAAATTTATTTTAATTTTTGAGCAGATTTTGTGTCAGACCGTGCAAAGTTACTTCTTTAAGTTTCTTTAGCATGCGGATTGCAGAACAGATGGAATTTGAACTATACTGGGACGCGAAAAACAGCTGTACCGGGCCACACAAACCGCTTCTGCAGAAATTGAAATAAATGAGTCCATTCCTGTACATTATTCTGCGTGTCAGCTTCATTACGTTCGGTCGAAACAAATTAGTGCTCTTGCTACCGGAAACGAATTGATCACCCCACTTCAAGGTTGCCTTCCAAAAAGGTTCTACGCAAAAAATCTCTTTCACAGTGCCTTCATATGCGTGCCCTTCGTCATGGCGAACCTGTGGCATTTTTCATTTTTAGCGAATCAGAACAGTTCGTCGGATAGGACAAGATTTCAGGAAGTTTTACGTTTCACAAAACCACCGGTTTCAATGATCCAGCTGTTTCAGTGGCACACTGCATCGAACTGCAATTGGAATTCCATTTCTCCATGTCTGTAAACATTTTTCCTCAGATTGGGTTTCATGTTTTTTACAGCAATACTACCAATGAGAGTTTTGTTGCAATTCTCCCATTGACTTTTTGCACAAACTTCCTGAATTTTCACGACCCTAAAAAACACTTTTTGTTGTTTCATTGTGTCACAAAATTACAGCTGTATCCTCAATACAGCTGAGTCACAACAAAAAACACATAGAAGGTTCAAGCAAACAAAAGAACACCGCAACATCATGCTGGAAACGCACCCTTTACATTTTTTGGCCAACAAATCGTGAACCACCAAATGCCAAATATCGACTGGTATCAAACAACAAGAGAGCAAGGAGAGAATGCCTGTAACGCAGTGCGTGTTGTGTGTGTGTGCTGTTTTGTGTTTTTGCGTTGTGTCTGCGTTTCGTCAGCATAATACGCTGCTCGTTTTGTGTTGCCTGTCAGGCACTAAAACCCAGAGGCCTGCCCAGTCTGGACCTGTGGTGTGTGTATGTGTAAACGTACATATTGCACAAAAACATGCAAAGCACATAAAAATAGCTGTGTCGATGCTGAAACATTCGGTTATTAGACACATCAGGACTAAAGCGTCTGTTGTACAAGCGCAATTTTCTCCTCTCATAACACTTTTTTTGCTGTGTCGGATGGAATTTTCTCATTTTTAGCGGTGTTTTGCAGATTCAGTGCGCCCTGCGGTTTGATTGGTGTTTTCCCGTATTTTTAATGTTTATTTTCTATCGCACCATCCTGAGCCCGATTTTCTCCTTTTTAGTCGTGTTGTTGTGTGTACGTTTTGTCATTTACACATTGTTGTTCCGAAATCGTTTTTCTGACTGAGCAATGTTAAAAAAATTGATCAAACAAAACCGATAGAGTCCATTATTCATATTCTATCAACACTTTCTGGCTTTTTCATTCTAATTCGTCACAGTGCAGTTGAGCGAGCCATGCGCGCTGGTGTGGATATTGATTACATCTGTGGCACCAACCAGCGTCTACTTTGATAATGCTAAATGTAACGGAGATTCCTATCTATATTGCTTGTGCGGTTGCACTGAACGACAAAAAGTGGCATTTTTCTAATGCGGTTTCAAAAAACGACACAGCCTGTTTCATAAAATAAAACTTACATTTGCGATGGCTGCATGGCCTGAAGCTGTGATTTCACGACATAAAATAAATTTGAACGCTTGGAAATGAATGGACATTTATTTCTGCTTTTCTGCTACAAACAGTGTCTGTAACTTTTAATGATTCAGTTCCACCTTCACCAAAAGTTGTCCCAACTTGAGCAGCGCATGCGAAAACACCGTGCTTTTCCAGACTTATAAGTTTGGCACACATTTTTTGGCTAACAAAAGCTACTTCCTTCTCACTAGACACCGGCAAAGAGCGGTAAACGACCCTTGGCATGTGTGGCAGCACAAAGCCGAAACGCAGCAAGAAAAGCCGATACCGATGTGAGAACATGTTTTTGCGAATATGCATCTGCAGTGTGGCACAGCTGGCAAATAAGCTACATACATCAAGCCAAGGCGCGCTCTGAAAAATGCTTTTTGGCTGCTGCTGGCCGCTTTCACGTTCATCGCTTTCCATTTCTTATCAATATATTCTACAGCACAACAAGCTAAGTCCGTCGAAAACTGTGCCCTTTTTTGCAATTCCGCCGGCAGAAACGATTTTTCATTTGTGCAACAATTAAAGTTGAAGGCTCTGACAACGCGGACGTATTGCTTTTTCAGCGGTTTGTGTGTGTTGTGTGTGTGTGTGTGTGTGTGTGCTTCCACAGGGAGCTAACCATTGTACTGTGTTGTGTTGTTGCACAGCAGAAGCGGAGATCGAAATTATGGTCAATCGAAAATGACTATGCGTCTGCAGCAACGTGTCTAAGCTCACATGTCGTCGAGGATAGGTTACCGTGCATTGTATTTTATGCTTTTGCTCGCGAGCGTTTCAACCCAGTCAGAGATAGTTTTTGCAGAGCGCAAGCTGGTTCACGGTCTATAAGCACGCTCAACTTTCACGTTCGATACTACTAGTTAAGCTCGCTTTTTAGTGCACAACGCTACACAATATTTCACTATTTTCTAACCTGCAGGTCGCTTTTTTATTGTGTTTGTACGTTAGTTCAACTCTATTTTGTTGGGCACGTTTGTTTCATTTTCCCCTGCTCTCTACACACGTTATGGTAGTTTTTAGGCGTTTTTTGCATCGGAGGCTTTGGGTGGTTTAGTTTCATAAACGCGTGGGATTAGGAGGTTTTTGTCCAGGGTTAAAAATTTGCGTCGCTGTGAATTTAAGTATGTTCAAAGAACACGCCGCTGTTTTCCGTTTTGGTGCATATTCAGTACTCCATGACATAATAAAGTACTGGATCTTTTGCGAATTGTTCGGTGGCAGATCATATTTTTTAATTCACTTGTGTGTGACTGTTGGTAGGCCTTGTCTGCGTGAAACAAAATTTTTGTGCTGCCTCCAAAACTTTTGTTGGATCGCCTGACGAATGACGTTGCTTTGGTGTCCTTCGAAGTTCATCTGTTTGTGTTTCATTGCCCATAGACAGCTCAATTATCTTCCTTTCCCTTAAATAAGTAAACTAAAGCTTAGGGATTTCACAGTTATCTTTGCGGCACATCTCGAGTCATTCCAACTAAACTTCAGTTGAAAGTGGTTTTCTACGTTCGATGTGTTTGTTAAGTTCCCAGCTAGAAATTTATATTTTGTTTGTTTAAACTAAAAACTGCGTCGAGCTTTTAAGTTTTTTAGGTGGCATTTTCTGTGTCTGTTACAGTGTTGGCTTGCATAAGAAGCAATTTGCATCTAAACAACATGTTTTTTGCATAACTGGTTTGTCCCACCCAATATACACAAGAAAGTTTGTTATCATGTGCATGCTCAAGCTACATGAAACTTTTCAGTGTTTTCTGTCCAAGCGCGATTTTCTGCCCAGCCGTGCAGAAATTTCAATTAAAAACTATCGGAATTCGAAAATATATTTTATCGCTTTCAATCGTGCATATATCCACTGAATTAGTTTGTGCTGATAAAACACGCTCTGAGCTACGTTTAACCTAAAGTTGAAAACAGTGATGTCGAAGATAGACCACGTGAGTTTCAGTCCGAATTTTTCAAGCGCAACATTTGCTTCCACAAAACCGCTAATTATGACAAGAAGTTACACACGAAAATCATGTTATCAAGAGCGAGAACAGACAAGTAAAAGCAAAAGAACTAGAAAATAAGAATTCGCAATAGTTCAGTAGTATTTGCAACATTTGTCAATCACAAAGAAAACGGTCCTCTGTAGCAACCCAGAATGAACGCCATTGCATCCAGCCATGCAAGATTGTCAGAATGTTTACAATCCACCATTTCAGCCGGAAGGCGCATCGAGTCTACTGCGTGCGGCACGTAACGGCAACGTTGATCGAGTGCTTGAGCTGCTCAAGTCCGGCATCGACATCAACGCCGCAAACGCAAACGGACTGAACGCGTTGCATCTCGCCAGCAAGGAGGGACATGCGGACATTGTCAAGGAACTGCTGGCACGAGGCGCACAGGTGGACGCGGCCACAAAGGTCAGTGGGCAATGTTGTTGTGTGTTGTTTGTGTTTTGCTTGCTTTTGTTTGTGTCCATCCTCGGACAATCCCGTCAATGTGGCTTTAGTTTTAGTTCTTCAACACACAGTGACAATCGCAATTCACGGACTTGGAACTTTTTTTAGAACGTTGTTCTTATCTGAAACTGAAAAAAACATACTGCAATTTCCTTTCTGGTTTCAGAAAGGCAACACCGCTTTACATATCGCATCATTGGCCGGACAAGAAGGCATTGTTGAGATCTTGATCGGAAATGGCGCCAATGTGAATGTACAGTCATTGGTCGGTCGGCGGTTTTTCATTCACGAACTTTCGGTTTAGAATTTAGGTTGTTATAAAATCAACTAAATTGAATTTTATTGATGATTATCTTTTTTCATTGAAAAAAATAGATCACTTTTGCAGAGCGGTTTCACACCGCTGTACATGGCGGCGCAAGAGAACCACGATCGTGTGGTCACGCTGTTGTTGCAGAACGGCGCTAACCAGAGTTTGGCTACTGAGGTGAGTCAGTTTTACATTGTTTTGGATTTTTTATTTGAATTTAGTTTCATAAACCGAAAATTCCTCACTTCAGGACGGCTTTACACCGCTCGCTGTGGCGCTACAACAAGGCCACGATCGAGTGGTCACCATTCTTCTTGAAAATGACACTCGTGGAAAGGTAAATGAAACTTCAATGCTCCTACCATGTATCTCGTTCTTTTTTCAAAAATCAATTGAACTAGCGCTTCTTCGTTTGGTTGCGTCGAGTTCAATGCATTCGATTCAATCAACTCCATTGACTGGCTGGCGGTTTTCAGGTTCGTTTGCCAGCATTGCACATTGCTGCAAAGAAAGATGACACGAAAGCAGCGACGTTGCTGCTGCAGAATGAGCACAATCCGGATGTAACTAGCAAGGTCGGTGTTGGATTTTTTTCCGGTTTTTAGTCTTTTCTACGCTTTCCTTTAATTTTGGAACAATGAATTGGTTTTACTTTGTAAATAACTGACTGTGCTAACACAGTCTGGCTTCACTCCTCTGCACATCGCTGCGCATTACGGCAACAGCGCCATCGGTCAACTGCTGCTTGAAAAAGGCGCCAACGTGAACTATCAAGCACGCCACAACATTACACCGTTGCATGTTGCCTCGAAGTGGGGTCGAGCTGAAATGGTATGTTGTTTTTGTTGAGTTTGTTATTGTTTGCTTCACCAGGTTTCATGGCATTTGTTTTCAGGTTTCAACTCTGCTAGCACACGGCGCTGTGATCGACTGTCGCACACGCGACCTGCTGACGCCGCTGCACTGCGCCGCTCGCTCCGGGCACGATCAAGTGGTCGACTTGCTACTCGAGAAGGGCGCACCGATCAGCGCTAAAACGAAGGTAATGTTCGTTTCGCTTTTGAAACCCTTTGCTGTTCCATGGTTTTGGGTTGGCTAGTGTCATTCTTTAATTTTGCAAGTTGTTACAGAACGGTCTAGCGCCACTGCACATGGCGGCACAAGGCGATCACGTTGACTCAGCACGCATTCTGTTGTACCATCGTGCCCCTGTCGACGAAGTCACCGTGGACTATTTGACTCCACTGCACGTTGCGGCGCATTGTGGACATGTAGGTTTTGGTGGGGTTCGGTTTTTGCTTTGTCCTTCAATACTGTAGTTCAATGTTTCGTTAAAATGATAAGCGGAATTGCCGTTAATATGCTCTAGCTCCTAAACTTTTTATTCAGGTTCGCGTCGCGAAATTATTGTTAGATCGTCAAGCGGACCCGAACGCTCGGGCGCTGAATGGGTTCACACCGTTGCACATCGCTTGCAAGAAGAACCGCATCAAGGTCGTTGAGCTGCTGTTGAAATACCAGGCGGCCATCGAGGCTACCACTGAGGTTTGTGCGTTTGTTCATACATAATGTAGTTTAGATTGAAATAGTTAGTTTTGTAAAATGTTTTTTTTTTAATTTTTCAGTCCGGTCTTACTCCGCTTCATGTAGCGTCGTTCATGGGCTGCATGAACATTGTCATCTATTTGATTCAACAAGGCGCCCAAGTGGACGTCACCACGGTGCGTGGAGAAACTCCGTTGCACCTGGCTGCACGCGCCAACCAAACGGACATTGTGCGTATCCTCCTGCGAAATGGAGCTACTGTAAGTCGTTTTTACATTTGTAGTTGTATTCCGATTTTAAATGCATCTATTCAAAGGCACACATTTTCGTTTACATCAGCTAATTTCAGAAATCAATTTTTTATCAATTGCCAGGTTGATGCAAAAGCGCGTGAGCTGCAGACACCGCTGCACATCGCCACACGACTCGGCAACACTGACATTTGTATGCTGCTAATACAGGCGAACGCAGACGTGAACGCTGCAACAAGAGACCAGTATACGCCGTTGCACATTGCTGCGAAAGAAGGTTAGTTGTTACGGGCTCGCTAGTTAACTTTTGCGACACGGTTAAAAACTTGTTCATATTACCTAATACCAATTAGTATGATGTACAGTAATTCTGGTGTGAAACTGACTGACCATTGCAGGACAAGAAGAGGTTGCGACAGTGCTGCTCGATCACAAAGCGCAAAAGGATCTGCAGACAAAGAAGGGCTTCACACCATTGCATCTGGCTGCTAAATACGGCAACTACAATGTAACGTCGTCTTACCTTTCGACAGCAACCTTTTTGATCTACGGTTTTGAACCGTCTAAAGGTCTAAACTGACATTCTGATTCCAAGGTGGCTAAATTGCTGCTGGAACGCGGAACACCAGTGGATATCGAGGGCAAAAACCAAGTTACACCGCTGCACGTCGCAGCACACTACAACAATGACAAGGTTCGTTGCAAGTGTTCGTTCAACAAAACTTGTTACAACTCAATTAAGAAATAAAAATAACAAATTTTTGCAGATCGCAATGCTGCTGCTTGAGAAAGGCGCCAGTCCACACGCGGCCGCTAAAAACGGCTACACACCGTTGCACATCGCCGCCAAGAAGAACCAGGTACATGAATGGAAAAATGCTCAATAACTGTTGCAGTGCTGAAGACATGAAACTTACAGTAAATCTTGAAACGTACTCACAGATGGAGATCGCGAGTCAACTGCTGCAGTACAAAGCAGAGCCGAACGCTGAGAGCAAGGCCGGCTTCAGTCCGTTGCATCTGTCGGCGCAGGAGGGACACCGTGAGATGTCGGCGATGCTGCTCGAGCACGGCGCCAACGCGAACGCGTCTGCACGAAACGGACTGACGCCGATGCACATGTGCGCTCAGGAGGACCGTGTCAATGTGGCAGAGGTAACGCAGCTGTGTTGTGTGGTGTATTGTATTGCTCATGGTGCTTTTGTATCGATCTAAAATTCACCTCCTTTGCATTCAGGTGCTGACAAAACATGGCAGCGAAATCGATCCGCAGACGAAGGCCGGCTACACGCCGTTGCACGTCGCATGTCATTTCGGTCAGATCAACATGGTCAGATTCCTGTTGCAGCACGGCGCTAAGGTAATTCGGTTGTGCAGTCCGTTTGTTTCCATGTTTTTTGTAATGAAATCAACCTAAGCACAGTGTGCAAGAACAAAAAATACAGTTCTACAGTGTAATTTTCAAATTCTTTTCTATATCACAGGTTGACACGGCTACTCGCGCTGGTTACACGCCGCTGCATCAGGCCGCCCAACAAGGACACAACGCTGTCGTGCGACTGCTTCTAGAGAACGGAGCCAGTCCAAATGCGCAGACAACGGTTTGCTTTGATCTTGTTTATAGATTCAAAAAGAGAAAACTAGAGCTCCTCGCTTAACACAATTGAAGCATCAAGCAAATAAGGCGAATTACGTTCACGAAACTAAACGTTCACAAAAATTTTATTAGGCCGGTCAAACTCCACTGGCGATCGCACAGCGACTTGGCTACGTGAGCGTGATTGAGACGCTGCGCACGGTCACGGAGACCACCGTGATCACCGAAACAACGACCGTCATTGAAGAGCGATACAAGCCGCAAAACCCAGAGGCAATGAACGAAACGTTCCTGTCCGAGTCGGAGGATGAAGGTATTCTTCGCTAAAGAAATCAATTCACCTGAAACTTCTGTTTGAAGTGTTGCACAAGCATGGTTGTTGGTAAAATTTGGTGTTTTCAATTGAGTGTTGTTGTGCAACGTGGTGCTTTTCGTTGGCTTTGTTTGATGTACTCCTTCTTTTCTTGTTCCCGCCACCCTTTCTTAGCGCTGCCGCCAAACGCAGAACAACAGCAACAGGAGCAGTCGCGCACACTGTTGCTTGCACTTTCTGATTCCCATTGGACATTCTGCTACAGTTGAAGATTCCGGAAAAAACAGATGAAAAGAATATGCAGGTTGCAAATCTGATGTAATATACGGTTTTTGCACTTTTGCCACACAAAGACCACGACCACCAGCACGCGGCGATCGAGCAGCACTTACAGTACGAGACGGACAACCTGATAGAGGCGCACCCGGAGTCGGACATTCTGCAGACGTCGATGACGACGGCCGGCTACGGCAGCCTCGACTCTCGGCAGCGGCCCGCTGGCGTGCTCGACAGCTCCGTTGCCAGTCGTACGCTCGAGTATCACGGAGACGAAGCGCTACTGGGAGTGGAACGTCACGGTAGAATAGCGCCAGTGGCTGGCTACGATTTGAGCTACGACTCACGGCATCCGACGGCGAGTCCGAGCTTCTTGGGCGACACTGCGGCCGCGTTGAACGGTTTGCCCACGAGCACCCCAATTACCACGCTCGAACGCCAGCAACGCCAGCAACACCAACCGCCTCAACAGGTGCACATCACACGCTATCACGCAAGTGATCTCGATGTCACCGCTGAAGGTTTGCCTTGTTTCGCTGGAGTATTTCGTTTCGTTTGTCGTTTGTGTATTGGTTCATTTTTGGTTTGTGTTGTTCTGTGCGATTGTTTCAGATTTTCAAAAAACGCACACGCGCGTGCTTGTTATGTATTCTTCCACACTGCCACCAGACACTGCTTGCTTCGTTCTGAATTTAGCTATCAATATGTTTTTTGTTATTTTTTAATGTTTCTAGGTTTTTATGAATTGCAGTGGTTGTGTTGTGGTCTTGTTGGTGGTGTTTGCGTTCTATTACTATCTGCAGCAAGTTTTATAAATGAACGCATGAGGGCGCTGAAATAGTTTTATGATATTTTTTACATTTTGTTTTTTTTTCTGGTGTCACCTATCTGTCACAATTTGAAACACGCCAACTTCACGAGCTGCCAAAAATTTGCTTTTAAAATGTGTACTTGACACAGCTGTCAATGCCAATCCACAATGTCTTTACTGCTTGCCATGTTTTTCTGAAGCAAGTCGATATTGACAGTCTGGAGCCCTTTTTTAAATTCAGTTTCTGGCTTCACTGAATCATAGTTGTTTAACACTTTGTGCAGCAGACCCATAAAACACGCTTCATAACACCGCGCCGCATTATGACAGCCATTAGACCTTTTACGAGTACAAGCGATCTATTTCTAAAGTTTACAGCTTCTGGTTCAGATTACCCGTTAAGAAGCGCGCTTCTGTGAAGAAAAACACTGAAGTTTTGAGCCTGGTGCATTTTAGCTGGCTAGTACACAAACCCTTTCACCCTCTCAAAACTTTTCAACAGCACACACAAACCTAACATGACACACATTTTTCATTGTTTAACATTTCTGAGATCAATTTCAACATAATCATTTTAGGGAAGCCGGAAAATTATTATTGATGTACTTGTTAGACATGTGAGAAAGCATCTAATGCAATCTTCACTGATACAGTTTAATGATCACTGATAATTTTTGGGCATTTTAGGCCTCAGGTGGCAGAATTTGTAATTGAATTTCTCCAGCAGCTCCAATACTGTGCAGTTTACGATTGTGTTGCATCCAGATTTTAGTGCGCTTTGGGAGCCGTCGGACGTGCCGGCATGATATAAAATACATGTTTACATAGCTTTTTCCAGCAGTATCCTAGGCTTGTCTCAAATATATTCCAGCTCTCGCTCCTTCAAACGATTTATGTGCATGTCTCCCTTAAAACTGTTCAGTATTATGTCATGTTTCAATGACGTTTATATGTCTGAATAAAAAAGTATCTGCCTTTTCAATCGGATTCAGGAGACGAGCAGCATCCGGTGGAGTCGTTCGGTGACGACCTCGGCAAGGGCTTGCACGAGTCGGCCATCGGTGCGTTCGATCACGAGCAAGAAATGCAGCAGGCTGCAGCGTCCGTGCCGTTGCAGGTACGTTTTGGCAACAAAAAAACGCATTTTACAAATCGGTCGTTGTTAAACCCCGTTTTAATACTGATATTAACCAGT